>CAVNYN010256458.1:0-12968 GCA_963692815.1 Nyctanthes arbor-tristis | reverse complement strand
TGACGTTGATCTTTTCTCTTCCCACTCCCGAGCCTTCACATCTTGATGCATGTAAAGCTCAATTTGGTTCAAAAATAGTTCTTTTCACTTGTATCACTCCAATTTGAGCTTTTCACCTATATGAACCATATTCATACAAATTAGGTAGAAATCTGCTCGATTTCATATAGAATTACATAAGTTAAGAGAAGTATTTTTGCATATAAAATACACTTATCAGGGAGTAACACAATATTTTAATATTCTCACTCGTTATTGGCAGCAATTGGATATGTATGAATTAAATGAGTGGGAAACTCAAGGAGATGCCACAAAATATAAGAAGATTGTAGAGAAGAAAAAAATTTATAAATTTCTTCTAGGACTCAGCAAAAACCTAGATGAAGTTCGTGGAAGAATTCTAGCAAAAAAGCCTCGTGAGATCGGAAGAGCGTGAAATCTTCTCTGAAGTTCATCGGGAGCAAAGTAGGAAGAAACTCATGCGTGGGTCTTTTCCACACAAATTTTAGAAAAATTTATACTGCCAACAATCTAGCAACCATCAGAAGAAGGAAAGAAAATGGTGTGACCATTGCAAAAAACATGGCCACATAATAGAAGACTGCTGGGACATTCATGGAAAACCAGCTGATTGGAAGCCATCTCGTAAGCAGTTCAAAGGAAGAGCAAATCAAGCATTGTAAAAGGATATGGGGGCACGGCTAAAGAGCATCCAAATTTTAGAAAAAAAATACATAAATCCTATTTATAAACTTAAAATTGACTTTAGAAATTCATATTTTGATAGTTTTATGTGTATTGTAAAAGGATAAAAAGGACCTTCTTTTGACCTTAATGATATAAAGAATTTTCTTTTCACTTAAAGGATCTGAGAAGGATCCCATATCCTTATCCCATATCCCACGAGAAGGAACTTTGTTGCCTAACGCCAACATTGGGACGTGTTCTTTAGCACAAAAATGTAAAATTTTTAGTGCATTAGAAGTTAAAACAGAACAAAAAAAACTCTGGATAGTGGATTCAGGAGCCTCAGATCACATGACAGGAGATGCTTCAATCTTTAATTTATTATAAACCTTTTTATAGTAATGTTACTGTTCGGATTGCTAATGGTTCCCATTCTAAAGTTACTGGTACTGGTTCTGTAATTCTCCCAAGGATTTAATACTTGATAATGTCCTTTTGGTGCCAAATTTAGATTGCAACTTACTATCTGTCACTAGACTCACTCGAGAGAAAAATTGTGTCGCTTATTGTTACCCAAATGATTGTGTTTTTCAGGATTTGGATTCAGGGAGGATGATTGGCAATGCTGAAGTGTGTCTGGGGCTATACATTATCACAATTTTCAATTTTCCTTAACCACCACCTCAAAAGATGGGATTTAAAAAGGGTGTTTTTTTTGTTTCCAATTTAAATAATGATAGTGTATTATGTTATAGCATTTTCGACTTGGTCATCCTAATTTTTTGTATCTCAAGAAACTCTTTCATTCATTATTCAATAAAGAATCTGCCTACATTCAGTGTGAAATATGTCAATTAGCCAAACATATTGGCAACTCTTATCCAGCTCAACAATATAAACCCTCAAAACCATTTTCTATGATTCATAGTGCTGTGTAGGGAGCTGCTAGAGTAAAAGATGTGACTGGATCGCGAAGGCTTGTTTCATTTTTGGGTGATCATACTAGACTTACTTGGATATTTCTCATGAAGGAAAAATCGGAAGTCAAGACCAAGATACAAGTCAAGATACAAGATACAATGCTAGAGATTATTTCAACTCAGTTTTGGGAAAGTTTCTGGAGAAAGAGGGAATTGTTCATCAAAGTTCATGCATAGATACCCCGCAACAAAATGGAGTCGCTAAGCAAAAAAATAGATACCTATTAGAGGTTGCCAGATCTCTCATGTTTTCCACCAATGTCCCTAAATATTTGTGGGGAGAAGCTGTACTCACTTCACTTATCTCATCAATAAAATGCCCTCTCATGTCCTCCACTCCCAAAGCCCTTTGCAAGTCCTTCTAAAATCTCATCCCGTAACACGACTTTCTCTAGTATTCCACCAAAAATATTTGGTAGTTCAGTGTTTGTTCACATTCATTCAAGTAAATTGGATCCTAAAGCCATAAAGTGTGTATTTTTTTTGATACTCAGCCAATCAAAAGGGATATAAATGTTATTCCCCAATTATAGAAAATTAAACAATTCTACAGATGTTACATTTTTTTACTGATAGGTGTTTTATTAGATTATTTAATTTCTCCATACTAGTAGTTATTTATGTGTTTTATGTGTTATTGATGAGGTTTTGGTGAAATAAGATGAGTCAATTTGATGATATATCAGCTGGTGTGATTTGTTATTTGGGGAAAAAAAAAAGAGTAGATGGAAGCCAAAGTGAAAAGAGAGGGGAAAAAAGCAAAGAAGAAAGAAAGCATGAAGGAACGAGCCAAAAAAAAAAAAAAAGGAAAGAAAAAGAGATAAAAGAAGAAAAAAGGCAACGTAAAAAAAAAAGAGCGAAAAAGTTAAATTTTCTACTAAGAAATAGAAAAAGGAAAAAAGTGACAATGGTTAAAAAGAAAAAAAATAGAAAGTTTTGTGAACAAAGGATTGTTTCCTTTGAAATAAAGGCTTAAGTTATTTTTGAAAGTTGGGATATGTTATTGTATAGGTGATGCTGGAAGCTTTGAAAAGATAAAGGGAGTAGTGGTTTCACTTGAGATATGTGCTTGAATGATTATAAGTTTTGTGTTCCACTAGTTCTAATGGTTTATTAGCCTCACTTCTCAAATTTTTCCCACATTAACCCTTAGCTCCGTTACAAACTTAAAAACCTTTTGATTTGTGTTATGCATGTGCACCTAAGTGGTGGAGAATGATAGATCTTGCAAGTTTATGGTAGAATTCTCCTTTTAGATGGAATCTTGAGCGTAAACACTAACCCTTAAACACTTGAGCGAAGAGTGGATTTATCCGTGATGGCCGGCCTATCCGGCTTATACTATTCCAGGTAAGAGCTGTGTTTCATGATTCTAAAGGTTACTTGAGGGTAGTACCCTTGTTCATGACATTTTATGAGTTTCAAAGGGTTAGTTTCTATTCGTAGCCGAAAAAAGAGAGAATTCTCAAAACTCTTGTATTGCTTAGAGTCTTTTTATTAGTCAAGCTACCTTGATTTTCCATTACCAGAATGTTAAGTCATTTGCCTTATGTGTGACCGGAAGAGCCTAATGTTTCGTGTTTGATTTTGTGTGTTGTTTGAGGACGAACAACAGTTTAAGTGCGGGGGAATTTGATATGTGTTTTATTAGATTGTTTAGTTTCTCCATACTAGTAGTTATTTATCTATTTTATTGTGTTGAAGTATTTGTTTATGTTTAGTTTATTTATTGTAGGATCAAGGAAATAATCAAAAAGAATTGATTTCGGACGTGTTTTGCAAGAATCCTGGAGCTTGAGGGACTAAGATGTCAAGTAAGAAAATCAGAAGGGCCAAAAGAAATGGAAAGAGAAGTAGAGCATGTCAAAATTGGGCAGGAAACAATCAGAAGCATCAGGGTGGGCACACCAGGCTGCAGTGCGCCTGCATCACCCTTGTCGTGGAGACGAGATGGAGGGCTGGAAGAACCATGCGGCCGCATGGTGACCTCTGTGAGGCCGCACGGTCGTGTACGCCCACGGAAGACTTTTTATTTCCTTGTTTTTATAGAATTCTTTTGATGATAATCTCGAACACGATTTTTACTAGTTTTCTTAGGGTTTTTAGACCCTATATAAAGGGGTCACATCTTAGGAATTAAGACACAACTCCCCTCCACGCTTCAGAGATTTATTTTCTTTTCATCAAAGACAAATTCGGAGGAAGTTCAAAGGAATGTTGTTGCTACTTCTTGCTTTTAATTAATCAATTTCAGTAACGATGTTTCTTTCTCTTTTGTGAAATTGATTATGTTATTCTATTTTTCATGTTTATGAATGTTGATTGTTTGACCTAGTTTAGGCCTACTACGTTGAATGATTAATGTTCTACTGCTAGATTTGGGAATTCAATTCTTAATTGTTGTTTCTCCTAACTCTCAAGTAGCAACTAATGATTGTTAATCATCAGGGAATAACACAACCTAAGTTAAATAGATCAAGCTTGTGAATTTATTACTTAGATTAGCTTATTTTCCTAATTTTTAATACAATCGTTGTTCTAAATCTACAGATCTTATTCTAGGTTGTCCAAACGGTTAGGTCTGATTGAAGAATTTATTTTGATTAGATATGCTTAAGGGAAAATCTGGGTAGCAGAACTTATTGTTGCCTAGAGTTGATGGTTTTACAAGAAAGTAGAAACGATGTTGCAATTGATTACTATCTTTTATGTGAAGTACACAACTGAATAGAGAACTGGAGTTAACATTCATTTTTCATCTTCTTATTTTTACTTGTGTTTTAATTGTTTTTATTCTTGTTATTAATTTCAGTTCAATATTACACAAACCCCCTTTTTTCACTAGTCAACTCGAGATACTTAGATTTATCCAACGTTCTTGATGGGTTTGACCCTTACTCTCCGCTTCTACAAGTTATTTTAATTTAGTAGAGTAAGACATTTATTATTTTGGAGCATTTGACACGCGACCATTTACCATACTTTGCCAGAACTGGGAAGAATAGAGCAAAAGAACAACTTCTTTTGGAAACTGAAAACAACAGCAACAACACTCTTCCAAACATTGTAGTGCCAAGTTCTGAAAACACATACAATACTCACTTTAAGCTCAATCCCACTTCCCAGCCACACATATCCATTAACACAACAGCTGAATCTATGGAACCTATCAATCAGCCTCAAGAAAATCCTATCAATGATAATGAGCTCATTGTATATTCCAGAAAAAGAAAGGAAAATCAGAGAATATAGCATTACGAACACAACTCGAGCGAAGTCAAGAAGCTAACCCGAATCCAGAACAAAGTGAAATACAATCAAGTAACAACTGAACGTTTCTATGTTCCTAATGGCTGTGAAGGTGCTAATCTGGATTTGCCAATTGCAATTAGAAATGGAGTAAGATCTTCCACAAAACATCCCATTTATAACTTCATTTCTTATGGTGATTTGCCATCTAGATTCCATGCTTTTTCCAGTAGCGTCACAAATGTGCAGATTTCAAACGACATTCAGGAAGCTCTTCAATCACATGAATGAAGTACAACAGTCAAAGAAGTCCAAGCATTACAGGGGAATAGGACTTGAGAAATTACTAATTTACCCAAAGGGAAGAAAACAGTTGGAAGCCAATGGATATTTACAGTCAAATACAAAGCAGATAGGCACATAGACAGATTTAAAGCAAGATGGTAGCAAAAGGATCCAGTCCACCATGATCGAACTAAGCATGTGGAGATAGATCGACATTTCATCAAAAGAAAAATAGAAGGGGAAACAATCACTTTAATCTATACTCCAACCGAACTTGAAATAGCAGATATTCTAACCAAGGAACTTCCTAGAATCAAATTTGAAGAATTAAAGTCCAAGCTGGGTCTAATAAATATTTACAAACTAGCTTGAGGGGGAGTGTTGTATTTCACATCTTAATTCTAGGATATCATAAGATTAGTTACCTGAAATAGTTTTCTTAATTGTAGTAATATCTTTTCTTACTTTTTTAGTTCCCTAATTATGTGAAAGGTTGAGAAATTATCTCCTAGAATCATGGGATTTTTATTCTATTGATTGAGGCAGATTTCTCTAATTTGTATATATTCACTAGTATCACTCACATTTAAGAAATAAGAAGAATCAGAATATCTTCTCTCTAAAACTTTCGTTTTGCAAGAAGAAGAGTTGTATGCCAACCTAAAGAAAGGCCAATTCATGACGAGTTCTTTGCTGTTTTTGGAATATATCATCAGTTCCAAGGAGATTCAGGTGGATGAAAGCAAGGTTGAAGCCATAAAAAGCTGGCCAACACCTTCTACAATTGCTGAGATCGGAAGTTTCCGCGGCCTAGCCTCATTTTATAGGCGTTTCAATTTCGGCAGCATAATATGGCGCCAGTTACTGATTGAAAAAGGGCATATTTGAGTGGTCTACTGAAGCTTAAAAGAGTTTCCAACAGATCAAAGAAAAGCTTATTTCAGCACCTATCTCAGCATTACTTGATTTTGAGATGATATTTGAATTGGAGTGTGATGTATTTGGAATCGGGATTGGTGAAGTACGTAGTCAAGAAAAGAGGCCAATATCATTTTATAGTGAAAAAATGAATGACACTAGACGAAGTTATAGCACTCGTGATCAGGAATTCTATGCTATGATTCAAGCCCTCAAACATTGGCAGCATTATCTAATGCAGAAAGAGTTCGTTTTATATTCAGACCACGAGGCATTGAAGCATGTCAACAGCTAAAAGAAACTGAAGAAGAGGCATGCGTGTTGGGTTGAATTCTTGCAACAATTTACCTTTGTAATTCGGCATAAATCTGGAGCTAGCAATAAGTAGCAAATGCACTTAGTCAGAAGACCATGTTATTAACACAAATAAGCTTTACCATTGAAGGGTTTGATTCTTTCAAAGAGATTTATACTATTGATCCTTTTTTGGCCCAATTTGGAGGGATCGTAGTAGTGGGCAGCAAGGCAATTATTTACTACACAATGGTTTCTTATTCAAAGACAACCAACTTTGTGTACCAGATTGTTGTTTAAAGGAAAGGATCATTCAAGACATGCATGGTGGAGGCTCAGGTGGGTATTTTGGTCAAGATAAGACATATTCCCTGGTTGAACAAAAGTACTTTTGGGCCCAAGATGAGGAGAGATTTCATAAATTTGTGAAAAGATGTAATGTGTGCCAAGAATCGAAAGGAAGAGAACAAAATACAGGCTTATATACACCATTACCAGTACCAACACCTCATTGGGAAGACATAATGTGACAGACTCAATCTCATATCGCTTGAGTAGAGAAAGTAAGACTAGTTTATAAGGTAAGAGACCCACTCCAACTGATATAAGGCCTTTTGGGTGAGAACCCAATAGAAAACCGTGTGCGCTAGGCCCATAGCAAACAATATCATGCCAAAGTGAAGCAGGTCGTTACACATGGTATGAGAGAATAGCCCAACCAAAAGTTTGTCAACGAGGACGTTGAGCTCCCCCAGGTGGGGTGATTATGACAACCTCAATCCCACATCGCTTGGGTAGAGAAAGTGAGACCAGTTTATAAGCTAAGAGACCCACTCTAACTAACACGAGGCCTTTTCGGTGAGAACCCAAGAGCAAAATCGTGCGGGCTAGACCCAAAGAGGACAATAACATGTCAAAGTGGAGCAAGTCGTTACACATAAGAATGGATTTTGTGGTGGGATTGCCTAGAAGCCAGCATGGTATGGATTCTATCTTTGTGGTTGTAGATCGATTTTCAAAGATAGTTCATTTTATTAGTTGCAAAAAGCCTAGTGATGCATCCAACGTAGCTTCCCTTTACTTTCGAGAAGTTGTACGTTTGCATGGCATCCAAAAGTCAATCACTTCACATTAGGATTCAAAATTTCTCCAATATAGTAAATCCTATCATCCTCGAACGGATGAAAAAAATGAGGTGATCAACAAAAGCTTGGGAAATCTGCTAAGATTGGTTGGTGAAAATTCCAAAACAATGGGAGGTTGTGATAGCGCAAGCTAAATTTGCATACAATTACTCCAAGAATTGGATTACTGGAATGAGTCATTTTAAGATTGTTTATGGTAAGCCAGTTCATTTCTATGGCTTAATTCCCTTGCCACAAACAGGAAAAAGTCATCTAAAAGGAGAAGAAATGCTCAAAAGATGCAACAACTGCATGAGGAGGCCAGAGTGAAGATTGAATAATCCAATGCTAAGTACAGATAGCATGTAGATTTAAGGAGACAAGCTAAGTTTTTCAAAGAAGGCGATATGGTGATGGTATTCCTATGCAAAGAAAGATTTCCAGCTGGGTCTTATTTCAAGCCATGCAAAAAGAAGATTCGTTCATACAAGATTATCAAGAGAATTGGGGAAAATGCTTATCAAGTTGACTTGCCTAAACATATGGGTATTGATTCAACCTTTAATATCTCAGATCTTTATGAATACCATGGTAAAGACAAAAATGGTCATGATACTAAACTCGATGGCGAGCTTCTCCCAAGGGAGAGGAATTGATGCAAATTAAATCTACAATTACAAGTCACTTAATTAAAGAATTGATACAGATTAATTATACATTTACAAGTCACTTAATTAGGTAATCAAGAAAGTTAATTCTTAGAATAAGTTTCATTTTCATTGATTGTGTTAATAATTATAGAGTCATACGCATTCAATGCGTTAGTAGTATAACTAGAGTCCAAGATTAACAGTAGTAGGCAACCTATTTCTGAATATTAACATTATAAAGTCTTTTTTGCAAGTATTCTCTTAAAGTGTTTCCAGATTTTCCTTAAAAGTCTTAGCTCCGACGGTGTTTGGAGTATTTTTATCTCCTGATTCTTTTCCTTTAGAATTAGTTTGCTTTATAAGTTATCCCATTAAATTCAAAGCTGTTCACATCTTCTTTCAAACTCGACATCATCGCTCATAACTCCAGTGGTGTTGAGAATACTCTCAACTTCCAAGCTTCTTAAATTATGAGAACACCTCAACACATAATATTATGTAGTGCTATTCATCCCAGTGGAAGGTAAATTTCCATTTTCTTCGAATAGGCAGATGATTGGCATCTTGAACAACCACCAATTGTCAGGTCACTGTAATAGCATAAACAAATTCCATCTCATTCTTTCCTCCATTTTTCATTCTGAAGATCTAGAACAAATAAAGGTATTGGCCACACTTGAGTGAGATTTCCATCTTTAGATGTATGCCTATCTAACCCCGCATAGTTATCATGTAGCATGCCCAAGACGATAGAAATACGCGGCAACATATCTCCGTGCACTCACAATTAAACTAATGACTACGTTGAGTAGTTCTTTGGGTCTAGCTCTACCTTCTTCTTCTTCTTTTTTGATGCAATTTGACTAGAAAAGAAGTGATACATTCACCACTAGGTGGAATCAAATTTTCAACTGCAATGTTTACCCAATTGAAAGCGTAGCCCATATTAGTTTCATATTTTAATTGCAAAATAGTAGGATAATGATGCGAAATGAGCGTTGGGAAGTTGTATGCTCTTGTAGATCTCATGAAAGAGGTGGATAAAAATGATTTGAACATTTTCTGTTTTGAAATAGAAATAGATGGATGGGAAAATAACATCGGTTTGAACTTGTGAGCATGTATGCGTGCAAATCACCCCTCCCCTTAGGCACAAGTATACGCTCCTATTTAGGAGATCGATGGTTATAGGTATTTTATAGTGAATATGAGTCGTAATCATAAGTTACGTTTTAGGTGTGGACAATGTCAAAAGAAGGTAGAAGTTTGTCTCGTATTTGATTACTTGGTCAAGAGGCAATTAGAGGCTGATAGTTTTATTCTGAACTTCCAATAAGCCCAATATCCACATTAAACAATGCCTCAAATTAACAATTGCTCGGCCACCTTGTCTTAATACTTTGTGAGCCACTTGATCAAAAAGTATAAGCTACTAAATCAGACTTCATTTACATCACATAATCTATCTTCAACAAGCCCCCTTATATGTAGGCAGAACTAGAAGTGGCGAAGGGAGTTGAACTCAAGACTTTTTTCAGCTCTGGCAGTAAATTAAATCGTTAAGAAATGCTACTTAAGAGCACTTCTACTAGAAGATGAACCCCCCAAAATTTTCCCCATACCTATTATTAAATAAAGGTCTTTCCCCCTAAGTTTTTTCCCCTTTACCTTTTTCCCCTAGGCTTTTTTGGGCCTCCACTAGAAGTGCTCTAAATATACACAAGATACAAATATCAAGAATGGGGGTAGATACACTTCAGTTCTTAACTAACTCTAAATTTCCAATATTTTAATCCAAAAAGACTGATCCAGTCCATTCTCATTCACATATTTGATCCCATAGGATATTGACTGCATTTGGAAATGTTCTGGTGTCATATGGGGTCATATGAATTCTTACTTTTTCATGTATCCTCAACTATGAACTGATGACATAAATCTTCTAACAAACTAATACTTTGCCTTATCAACCTATAAACTTAGTGCTGTAAACTGACAGAGCAGTAAAAAAAGACCACGTACTAAGACAATGCAAACTACAAATAAGATGTGTCCAATCCAACAGGAATGCGCAGCGTAAACATACTTAAGCTGCTTATATTGAATTCCCCGTTGTGGTAGATTATTTAGAAAAGGAAAAGTGCAAACAAGGTCGTAGTTAAAGCAGGATGCACTGATATTTTGACTTACTTTCTATTGCCATGATCACTTTTCCATGCTTTGCGGCTGCGACCTGAAATTGGCAACAAGCATAGATCAGTAAATGACAATTACAGTTCATTTGCATTGAGCCCATCATGAATAGAGACAGACCACAAGGAAATAAGATATCAGACTTCACTTACTACAGAATTTTCTTGCTCCAACTTGCTCATTTTCGCAATAATATTACCATAAAACTGTGCATCTTTTCTATTATATTCCTTCACTTTCTCCTTCAGAATTTTATATTCCAGTTTCACATCCCTGTTCGCGTGTAAGAAACCAATTATAGTACTCAAGTAAATGTAAATCATGCAGAAAACATGGCTCAAGAGCTAACTACCTGTTATATGGATCAATTTCAAGTGCTCTTTTGATATCGATTTCTGCCAAATCCAATTCAACCAGCTGCATATATGCTTGTCTCTTCTATAAAGTGCTTTGACATTTTTATTTTCAGTTTCTAAAACTTCGGTGCATAGTCTCTCTGCCTCTTTGTAATCCTTCAGTTTTAGCTTGCAAGCGGCAGCGTTAAGATTGCAAGCAACTTTGAGCACTTCAGCTTGTTGTTTCTCTTCCTCATTGAAAGACGACTCAAATTCTATGAATGATATGGCCTGAGGATAGCAGAGTGTGATGTTAGAAAAGTAATAGCTCGAGCAACAAGGCATGCTGAAATAGTGTCATTCCTTCAGCAGGAACATACTTTTTCATATCTCTTTGAAGCTCTCTCATACTTTCCCACCTTGAACCATGCATTCCCTTCTTCCTTCTTTGTTTTAGCTTCTTCAAGCTTTTCCTGGGAACTCATTTGCCAAGATTCCTTTTCCTACAATCAGTAAGATGCCAATTGGAAAATAACTGATTAAAAACTGCCCATTGCCGAAAAGTTCTTCATATGATAGAAATAGAGGAAGCATCGCAAGAAATGCATTTCACAAACCTTGACGAAGGAGACAAGCTCAACTTCATAATATACCGTGGAACTGCCCGGTACAACAGCCAGCTCCTGTTGAGAATCAGATGGACCAAATGCATATTCTGCCTGGATTGTTAAAAGTGCAATTTCCCCTTTCTTCATGGTCTTCACAGCTCTATCAAGCCCCTCTATAACCTTATCTGTAGAATAAGTTTGTAATAAAACTTTAAGACTATATATATGCATAAAAGTGACTAGCCCTTTACTAAAATGAAATTCTTATTCCCTTACGGTAGCAATCATCATAAATTGCTCTCTTATATTTAGGCCCTACTTTCTAGAATTTACTCCGTCCGACATTTCCATAAAAGTCCCCTGAACAATTTTCATTCATGTACTGGTAATTCCGAATCCTAGAGTAAAAAAGGAGTTTGTGCCTTGCATGTATAAATTCTAGAGAACAGTGTATCATCAGGAATTGAAAACATTTTGAACCGTTAAGAATAGTTTCAACTTATTATTTCTATTGCAAGTACAAGATATCCATTTTCATTATGCTAAATTTTGAGAAGATGGCAAGTATTACCAGTTACCACAATGACAAGCAGGCAACCACCTTAACAAGCAAGTCTATACTTTTCAAAATTCTAAATCTCAATGATCCATGTTAATTTGATCCAAGAAATATCTGAACTGTGTTGCTGTTCAACACAATCTCAATTTTAAGTTTCAAAACCATTGAAATCTAGAAGATATCTGTACACAATAATAAGACTCTTCAGACTTCTTGAATTTTTTACGTAATTATTCCAAGCAAATGAACTATAAACCCTTGAATAAGGAACATTTTAGATACTTAAAAACTCATATCTACACAATATGAATACTGAAAATTCTAAAATAGATCATGCATCATCATGATCATTTGATACCCAGAGTTCTCGAGACAAATCGATAGATGTCCACTCATAGCATTTATCATAAACATTTTTGGTTGGTATCATGGATTATAATAACTTAACTTCACTAACTTTTTGGAACTACTTCCACTAAATATAAATACTCTAATCAGGCAAACTTATCTCACCAACAATTTAAAGGGTAGGGTGTTTGATCCTCATCAATGGGGGAAAATTATAATTTCCACTCACTCCTTGATTTAGATCGACTAGTCAATTACAACCACACATCTCAAACCTCTTTAAATCGCCATCACTGGTTCTACTTCTCTTTATTATAAATGAGAATCAAATACCCTTTTAGTTAAAATTAGCAAATGACACGTTCCCCCATACGACTGGCACATAAATTCAAAAAGTACTCTTAGAAATTAATAAACTATTAAAATTAACCTTCTCTAAAAATAATTTACTAATTATTACTGAAACTTTTCGATTCTGAAAACTTGAGATACTAAACGGTACTTGTAGATGGCAAGTTAATCAATATCTTCTTATCTTTGAGATTCTAATTGTCAAGTTTAAGATAAATATGATTTTGTAAATTATCGTCACATATGTTTTACACATATGACATAGCAAACCACTATTATTTTTAAATCATAATTTTCTTGGCTTGCTGGTATAAATTAAGCACCAATGATGTATTCAGCATTCACACAGCCAATAATGTTATGTACATTACTTTAACAAATGGTTTG
>CAVNYN010256456.1:0-11803 GCA_963692815.1 Nyctanthes arbor-tristis | reverse complement strand
AAATTTCCAAAAAAAAAAAAAAAACAACGGCTTTTTGCATCAATATAAACATCAACACACAAAAAAAATTATCTATTCTTTTTTTTTTATTAATACTAGTTGTATTCCTATGCGATGCACATAATAGAATAATAAGCCGAAAAAATGCTGATAATTTAAAGAACAAAATAATCACAATCATATTGTGTATTACTTACTCATGTATACATGCTTCTAATAATTACAATTTTATTGCGTATAATTCATTCATTTGACGCTGAACTAATTAAAATGTCATTCATAGAACATTATTTTTAAGTTTTAACTAATAAAAATGGGCATTAATGAAGAACTTTTTAATATAAATTTAGTTTCATGTGAATATAAAAACTAAACCATAGAAACAAGAGCACACAATCTTTAAACCATGGAAAAGAGAGCATACAACATTTATGTAATTTCAAAATTATTATAAACACATATTGTTGTTCAATAAGTATAGTGCAAGAACTCTAAAAATTATTTTTCACATTTCTTCATATGGTGTGATATATTTTCTAAAGAAATCACCATTCACTAAATCTATTTAAAAAAAATCTAAAATACACACCCTCCTATTACAAAAGATCCAAGGGAAGTAATATAATAACAAATGATAAATTCTATATAATTTAACCCTAACATTAATTGTTAACAATTTTTCATTTTAAAAAGAATTAAATCATCATCAAATATTATTACTATTGAATCCTAAGAACTTAAATTTTTATTTATATATATACGTTTTCAATTATATATTAATATGTAAATGCGTATACGATTGAAAGCATATAAAACAAAAGCATATATATAAGCGGGAGAGTAGATATACATTTGTTATTTTATTTTTATTTTTTGAAAAATATCTTCACTCAAAAATCTAAACCGAAACATAACTTTTATTATATATATATTGTAATTGTGTATATTATATATGTGTATAAAATTAAAAATATATATATAAGATATTAGAGATTTAATTTGAAAATTAATTAGTTGGGAATGTGAAAATCTAAACCGAAACATAACTTTTATTATATATATTGTAATTGTGTATATTATATGTGTATAAAATTAAAAATATATATATAAGATATTAGAGATTTAATTTGAAAATTAATTAGTTGGGAATGTGTATATATATTCTTATTCAAATAAATAAATAAATAAAAGAGGTATATATAAATAGGATAGTGATTTTGGCGGGAAAATTTGCTTATGGCTGACACTTAATATATATTAACTATTTTTGAATGTAAAGATTATATACACATTTAAATTAGCAAATTTAGAAAACATGAAGTCTTATGCAAGCGGGATGGCTGGTGAAAGAATCTAGAAGGCAGTGACAACAGATCGAAGACCGAGAGAGAGTCCTATATGACTGGGATTTTTGGAAGGCAGCTAGGGATCGAAGACAATGAAAGAGTCCTTTGCGTCTAGAATTAATTCAAACGTGGATACAAACCAAAAAAAAAAAAAGGAAGAAGAAGAAAAGTAAAGGATAAGATATAACATCTACCGCACAAGTTACCAAACAATAGTAAAAAGACATAAGTATTCCTGCGTAAAACAGTTTATGTGGGAAAAATGCGATCATCTTCGACCGTATCACTTTTCATTTAACTAATATACATATTATCTTATATATTGCTTTTACTTCAAGAATTTCATTTTTATTTTAAAAAGTTCTCTGAATGATCAACCCCGATACCATATTACCATCAATGCGGATTTATTCTCATATGTTGCTCATGAAGTATTATAGATAAGTACGAGGCCATTCCTGTTTTTATAGAGGCTCTAAATGAATTTTGTATTAGGGGCTTCTAACAATATATAATACTAAATTTTGAGTCCTACTAACTTTTTTTTTCCTTTTTTTAAAGAAATTTAAAGAAGCCTTTAACTTCATCATTAGAGACCCTAGGTAGGTTTGCCTAGAAGGTCCAACCTCTCGCACGTTGCTACGTAAGTAGTAAAGTTTGGTCACAAATCTTCCTCTAGATAAAACTCAATCCAATTCAGCGAGTCATTTATAGCCCCCATCCATTATCGAATGTAAATTTGACGGTTCAATTTGAAGTGATTTTCTTTTGTCATGTTCTTAAACTTTGTTGGATAATAGATTATGAAATAAAATTTATAATGGAAATTTCTCTTAGTCTTTAAAATAATGATAAAAGAGAAGAGGAAAAGAAAGCATAAAATTTTACAAGATTCTATAGATCACTTACCCATTCTTTACGTAATAGTCATGCGTAAATATTGCCAATTAACCCAGGGAAAAAAAAGTAAAATCAACTATAATAATTGATGCAGAAATTGTTCTGGCAATATGTTGGATGCTTATTAGCCTTAAATTGAGTCCACGTGGATACTTAACTAAATTTTCTACTTATTAACAAAATTGCTTATTTTAGTTTTTCTCCATTATGTTTTCTCTTATTCTGAAATTTATTTATGTTAATAATAATTTAGTATTGGAAGAAAAAAATCTCAATTTTTGTGCGAAGACATATGTCTTCTTCAATCCCTTATTACCTCTAATTTCTTACGTTGATATGTAGTTACCATATAGAGCACAGAAAGGTTTAAAGACCAATTTTGCTTTCAAAAATTTTAATTGATAGTAGATTTTATTTAATTATGATCTTTACAAAAAGAATACGTGTTTTTATCTTTTATTATCCTTAAATGGAGCCCATATGAATACTTAACTAAATTTTGAACTTATTAAAAAAATTTATTATTTTCATTTTTCTCCCCTTATTTCAGAATTTCTTTATGTCAATAATAATATAATATTGGAAGAAACAAATCTGAATTTTGTGTGAACACATCTGGCTTCTTCAACCCATGATTTCCCCATATTTCTTACATTGATCTGTAGTTATCATATATAGCATAGAAAAAGTTTAAATTTAAATTTTTTATTTAAGGAATTTTTTCAAAATTAAAAAAAAAATTATTATATGTTCTTGATCTTTTGCGGTGTTTTACTGTATTAAGGGCAATACATGTGATCAATATTTTATTTCCGTCCATCGTACAAGTGTTTAACTAAAATAGAATGTCAAACCACCTATTTGATCACTAACATTCATTCTTCCGATGCCCAGCTAAATAAGAAAAGGATGCCATCCATTGAAGCAATTAATGTACATTTATGTTTAAGTTGCAAATGCTCACAAACTTTTTTTCTTGTTTTAAGTAGAAATATATTTTATAATAATGAGTCATTGAGATATTTGTAGTCTAAGTGGGTCATTTCAAATATGTAGACGTAATTGGTTTGATCATATTCTATTTTTAAGTAGAAATGATTTGTGAACATGCATGGGCAACATATGTACAAATGTCACGTATTCATTGTTTAACTTCCTGTATGTTATATTCTAGAGTATTGTTCTTTCCATGCATCAATTTCCATTAATTTAATTGCAATCTCTTTTACTCAAATCATATATTAATTAATAAATTATCTTTCCTTTCTCTCATCTAAAGCTCTCTTCACATGATATATATATATATATATATTTTTTTCCCCTAATAAATTTGTTATTTTCTTACCAATTATGATAAGCTACTCTAAATTTAGATGAAGACTACATGAATGAAGACCTTCTTTGTGATGGTGGAAGTATGACTACGTGCAAGTGACTATGTTATTAAGTTAAATTTTTTATCATCTATGAAATTGTATGTTTGTCTCTTTATTAAGCTTTTTTTTTCCTCTGAAACTTTAATAGATGTAGTATATTAAATTACCATTGAGTAATTTATATTATATTACCATGCATGCGGTTGAAGAATAATGGTTTCTCTGTTGAAATGTTGATAGATTAAATTAAAAAAATTCACACTATTCTTTGACTAGCACATTAATAGAGGGGAGGATAGGGAACATATGACAGCGGTTGATAAAAAATTTTTCCCCAATTATGTTATTTGTCTGTCGTTTGATAATAACTTAACCTTTACATTTATTTGATTGATTTTAACGGTTTGGTAGTTGAATGTTTCTTTGATTGATCTTAACGGTTTGTTGGTTGGCCGGTCAATTTGATGCACACTCTGTTAATTTTCTTATACTAGTAAATTTTTTTCTAGACCTTTTATGAAAGAAGATTAATTGACCAAATTATATCATACAATTTCTATAAAACAATGCCTCAATATAGAATAATGGGTTCAACCCTTAGGCCAAGCGTTGCCGGTTGGATTTCTTTAAATTGCTATATAGTTTCAAGCTTACAGCATAAAGACAAGTGTAAAGTTTTTCTCTAGCAAGATTCTTTTCTTTTCTTTTCTTTTTTAGATTTTCAGTTTTTTTTTGTTGATGTTCTAGTTTGATAATTATCTTACCATTTTGGGTTTATTATCTGTTGTGTTTTGTGATCATAAACTTACATGTTGTGTTTTCCTTTCTTATCGATTTTAATATGCACAATATTATGATAATCAATCAATTTTGATATTTAACAATCTATTCTATCTTTGATTGAGGTCATTATTTTTTAATTTTTGTTTTTACATTCTAATTAATTTTATAGTTGATGTATTTAATAATATTATGTAATGTTGGTGCTTACATTGAGTGTAATTATGCTATATAAATTTTGTCTACTTCTTTGAATATATTGGTTGTTTGTTAGATGTTAAATGCAAAAACGTTGTTACTGCCGTAATAGATATGTTCATAATTGGCAATGGTCTTATATAGTTTGTATAATTAATTTTTTTGTGCATTACAGAGAAACACATTTATAGCATCTCAGATCTTATAATTGTTTTATTTGCACCTTTACTTCTATTAGGCGTGACTTTATCTACTCATGTTACGAAGCACAAGCAAAATTGTGGACACAAATTGATGGATGAAAACAGAAGATTTCAAGTAGTTGTGCATTGTAAAATGATTAGTTGTATTGTTAAGTAATTCCTATTTTATTTTGAGTGGTTTGGATTATTTTGACAAGTATAATTTTGAATACTTTCACTCTACTCGATCATTTGTGTTGGTACACCTTCACAATTTGCATTGAAATGTACATAGGATGGTTATTACTATTTCTATTTCTTACCAGTAAGATCTTCTTGTGTTGTTTACCCATGCAACGCATGAGTGTATATCGTAGTTAACCCAGAAAAAAAAAGTAAAATCTACGATAATAATTGATGCAGAAATTGTTCTGGCAATCAGGCAATATGTTGGTGTTGAAGTGATTTTGGTGATCCCTCCTCTATAAGACTAGCAAGAAACGGCAGGACTATTCCCCCGTTTTGACTCCCGTGTGAGAATTAGTATAGATATCAAGATAATGTTTGTAATAATAACAAAGTACAGGGATATCATTCCATTAAAGAATATATAGAGTTCAAGCCTTTTTTTTATAGTGATGCAACCACCTAATTCATGTAAAGCCCCGCTACGTACAGTTAATTAGTGGGTAGTTATTACTTGTAATCGAAGAAAACCGTTGCACCAAAAGTTCCCGTTCATAAAGGTTTGGACGAGTGTTCGTGTCAATTATCGTTTGGTGAAATGATTGTTTTTAAATATTGATTGGTCTTCGTTTATATGTGTGTGTGCTTGCGTCTGTGTGTCTCATCATCTGGTGATCGTTTGTCATATGTATAATTGTTGGTTCAATCATTCATAATGTTGTTCATTATTACCATTTTTAGTATCAGTAATACTACTAATAAATAAATAACTATTATCACAACTGTTACTAATCCGAGTAATTGTAAAAAAGATTCGGGTTCTCCATTCCGAAATCAACTAAACAAATGGAATTCTCGTATTGATGGAACTCTTCTCCTAATGGGATTTTGCTACAACCCATATTCCTTTCATAAGCGCGCCCCGATCTTCGAGCTTCAACCGATCGGAATTTTTCATTTTAATTTCTTTGCATAAAATAAAAAATCCTGGGCAGTAATTACTTTTCCAGATACAACCTGAATTTATTTTTGTAACTCTGTTTACAGACTTCACTTGTATAACAAAATATTTTGTGTTCATCTTTAATCCTCGATCGACGCTCTCCCCTAAAAAGGAAAAAAAGAACTGTCATTCTCTACAATCATAATGGAGAAATTACCGTTATTACTTCTATTTAGTCTTCCTCTCTTGACATTAACAAGTTCTGAAACCACCACCACGTTTAATGTTCTCCATTATGGTGCAATAGGGGATGGCCGAAACGATGATACCAATGTGAGGCACATGCATAATTTCGTGTTTTAATAGCGTAGTTGAGCCGACATATATATATTGTTACAAGAAGATTTAACTTGTTGACTTGAATTGTAGGCTTTCGTGAGAGCATGGGAGGCAACGTGCACCTCATCAATGGGGTCGTCTACCATGGAGGTTCCGTCGGGAAAGACGTTCTTGATCAACCCGTTAGACTTGAACGGCCCTTGCAATAACCAAGATGTCAATGTCGAGGTAATTAATGGTTGATTTGATCAAACTACTATTTTCAATCCTTTTTCTTTTTCATTTTTTCTTTGTTTTCAACAAGTAATTAAATTTTATTTTGTAGATTCACGGAAACATATTGGCCCCAAGTGACGATCCATTAGAGTGGAGATGTGACCTTCATGCTTGCAATAATTGGATTCATTTTAGATACGTCAATAACCTTACGGTCCATGGAACCGGTATGATCAATGGCCGTGGGCGAACCTGGTGGACCGAAAGAGCCGTACGTTATAATTCCCAGCGCTTTTTAAAAATTTAATTATTTCCTTCAAAAAAAATATTTAATTATTAGAGGATTAAATTTAATTAGATGGATAGAAATTTCCACTTCAAATTTCTAACTTAGATTTAACTATGGACATTTTGCAGCATGACTCAAGACCAACGGTATATCTTTTATTCTTATAATAACTTCAAACTTCTCTTCAATTAAGTATACGGATTTCTTTTGATCAATGAATTTCTTAAATGACATGCAGGCATTACAGATTTCTTTATCTAACAATGTAGTTCTAAGTGGCCTTACCTTTAAGGATAATCCTCATGTGCATGTAGCACAGATCGGAAGAGCGGTTCGCTTTAACATCTGTTCGTGTGTCGAATTTAACGATAGATAGTCCGGGAGATAGTCCCAACACTGATGGCATCCACATCTCTAGAAGTACTAATGTTTCGATTGATCATTGCCACATTGCTACCGGTATGCTAAATAGTCTTCATGCTAGCTAGCTAGTTACTCGGGTTATATAGTCTTATTATATATCGCGTTCAATACAGGGGATGATTGCATTTCGATAGTGCGCAAGGCTACCGATCTCAAGATTAGCAATATTACATGTGGTCCCGGGCATGGCATAAGGTCAAATTCTTGATCTAGCTTCATTGGATCGATCTTATGGTTTGCCATTCCTTTATTATTGATTTGTTTGAACTTTGAGATTTCGATTAATGTTTCTTTTGAAATTCAATTAGCATCGGGAGTTTGGGGAAGAACGGTGCACATGATTTTGTCGAAAATGTTAAAGTACGCGACATTGTATTCAGAGGAACTCGGTATGGTGCTAGAATAAAGACATGGCAGGGAGGCAACGGCTATGTTAGAAACGTGATATATGAGAGAATTTTGACTCAAGATTCTCTTAGAGTCATTGATATCGATCAGTTTTACTGCGATGGCATACACTGTGGAATACAAGTTAGTAATTCTATTCGCACGAATATTGATCTAATTGTGTTACAAGTAATAATAATTAATCTTAAAAAAAAAATCTATTTCAATTGATGTTATACATATGTTTCTTGCAGGATTCGGCCCTACAAATTAGCAACATCACTTTTAGACAAATACTTGGAACGTCAGACAATCTAGCGGTGAACTTGGCTTGCAGTAAGTCCTTTCCGTGTCGGGATATAGTTTTGGACGACATATACATTCTACCGACTCACACCCATAGAGTTCCAGTCGAGTGCAGCAGTGTTCATGGAAGGGTACATGGAATGAATGTTCCTCATGTATCTTGTCTAAACAAAAGTTAGAATTTAGGAAATTATATTCCATTAGGCCTTTCAAAAAAAATTGGATATAAAAATTTATGAGGTATTCAATTTAGGTTTTTAAGAGTCACACAAGTCTCTGGATATTAAATAATAGTGAATTTACTTTATATCTTTTTACGGCTTTGTTTGGTAACCATTTAAAAGAAGGTAGGAATTTAAATAGATTTAAAATTTAAATTTTGTATAGGTGTTGAGATTTAATTGTGCCATGTGGAGGTAATGATTAAAATAATGTAAGAGTTCATGTCAAATCAAATATGTGGTTAAATATAGTGTTGCCTTGTGTCTAAAAATTAAAATTAAAATTAATTGATAAATTCGAAATATTTTTAATTGATAGCCAAACATTGTGTACCTCTATATATTTGATCACTTTCTTTGTAATCATGACCAATTTAATGGCCAATTACGAATGACGTGTGTGTGTGACATGATGTTTTGTTAACGGTATATCACACGATATATCAATCATATGAGATATGTAATCATTTGTAATCATATCAACTAGGATTTCACTGGTGCGATGTACGAGAAAAATAATTTAAAATAATCTAAGTTATTATAAAGATTTGAAATATTGGATGCTGACACATGTTAAAAAAAAGGATGAAAAAATTAATATCATAATATAATATTAGTATCATACATTTGTTTAAATATAGTTATACATACTATTTCAATCTTTTCATCTGATAAAAATAATCAAGTCATACAAATTATCAACTATTAACTTTGTTTGTGTACGCTAATACTCGTGTGGTATAATAATATCTTAGTTAGTTATGAAACCCTTGAATAAAGAAGAGAAAATTTAAGAATAATCTATTCGAAATCAAGAAGGGAATTAACTTGATTGCTAAATTTTCACTAGAATAAAATGAAAATTAAAAAAAAAAGATATAAGAAAACTTAAAGATAGAATCATGAAGATAAGATAACTCAAAAATTTTGAAGATAACTCGAGTAGAAATTAAAAAAAAATGTACAAAATATTTACCGCACCAATTATCACATTTGAAAATAAAAAAACCAAATTATCTTTATTTTTAACAAAAATGACCGGAAAATTGCCGTAAAATTATACCACATACGCCTTTCATTTAATTAATAGATTAGTTACCCATGTTATAGGTGTGATTTGTGATGTTTTGTCAACACTAAATCACACATTTTATCAATCACATCAGATAGGTGTGAACGTTACATATGGGTAAATGAAGAATAGCAAATTGTGTGGCTAAAATAATCAAATTTCATGTTGAGTGACCAGACCTCCAATGAAATATAAAAAGAAAATATCAAAATAAATAATCTTTGTAGTTTTGTATTTCCGTTCGATCACAAAAGTCGTATCTAAGTAGGAGATATCTTTATTAAGAGTACGTATTTAATCTTATCCTTGCTTTTCTTTTTTCCCCTTCAATTGAAATATAATATATTATTATGTTATGTTATCCGATCATGTTGCCATAGGAATAAACGGTGAAATTTCAATTTTTAAAAAAAAAAAAACGAAAAATACAGAAAGAAATATATATATATATATAATATAGTTGAAGAAAGTTATCCATCAACATCAACAATTTTTTTTTTAATTTTTTTTCTTGGAGAGTAACTCATGGAAGCTTCCCTAAATAATGGAATGATATTCTCAAAGTCTCGAAAAATTCTAAGGGGACATGAAAAGAGGACATTATTAGGCGATATTATTATGTGGTACACTTGTATTAGATGATAAAAAAATAGTCATGTAATCATCACCTCAATAAATATGTGTTACATGAGAATGTCCCCTAATAATGTCTCTTTAGAATTGCTCCAAAGTCTTATCTTGATGTGGTCCACTAATTATTACTCCTTCTCCAAAAGAAGAAGAATGAGTAACTGACTTTGCTTTTGGATTCGTTGAGGATTTCCTCCAGGCAATTGTCATGTGAATTTCTTTCCATTTCCTTAGAAGGACCCAACTTATATTTGTTTCACAAGTGGGACGTTACAATTTGTAAGTTACCAAAAAATAGGCCCTTCAACTAACTTTAGTTATTATCCAAATTAATTTCAGTATGAGTATCATTTGCTTGGAAATGATTAGATCAAGTTTTGCAATGATGCTTCGACAATGCCACTGTGAGACAAATAAAACAAAACTCCTAAAGATTTTTATAGGTTTCCACTGAAAAGTCAGATGATTAGTGAGGTTGGCAAGAACATATAATCTATTTATACATACCTTACGGCTTATCTACACAATTTGAATGTGTCTTCTTATATTTACTTAAATGTCATTAACTCTATCTTAATTGAAGTAACAAGTCTTAAGTTGTCCGTAAATTTAAGGGTTTGTCTATATAAAAAATTTTGTACACTATATATGTACAAATAAACTCACTGACATTGTATTTCGATTGAATCGACAATACAACCATTGCCAACTATTATTATACTAGTGGGGATGCGTGCGTTGCACGCAAAATGCCCGTTCATTACACTTTTATTTT
Organism: Nyctanthes arbor-tristis; assembly: GCA_963692815.1. Classification (NCBI taxonomy): domain Eukaryota; kingdom Viridiplantae; phylum Streptophyta; class Magnoliopsida; order Lamiales; family Oleaceae; genus Nyctanthes; species Nyctanthes arbor-tristis. Next base: position 1,234 of record CAVNYN010256456.1, on the reverse strand, counting down.
GTGTAAAATTTAGATAAACTATGTCTATGGTCTAAATAAGTAAATAATAAAGTGTCGTTCAATTAGATTCAAAAAATATGGAGAATGTACGTGGTATATAGAACTGGAAGCCAATGCATTGAAAATCTAATAAAACCGATAACTACATATCATATCTGATTGTCTATACATCATGATAATGAATATGAGAATATCTAAAAGTCATAAAACCTTTTAAAGTTCTCTTTTATTCAATACTATTCTTGGAGGTGAAAAGCCTTCCTCAATCGGCCTTTCGACAACTTTCTGTCTCCTTGCAATTGGAGAATTATCATGCCCAATGATTTAGCACATACCATGACCAAATCCACTATAGCCTCTGCAATAAGCAATTCCAAGGTATTATCTACCTAATGGGGGGAAATCTGCATACAAGACAGAAAATAAGATCGGAGCAATAAGACTAAGACTTGAACATTTTATTTTCGCATAACAATTGGAGCCGATCCATCAAAATTTCTCAACAAATATAAAGGATGTTTAAAATCTGCAATAATAATAAAGAATAGAAAGCAAACAATCCACAACCCCAAAATATTTATTGTGATTTAAAAACTCCTAACCCCAAAACATATTCAAATCTCACTATCAACTTATTTTAAAAATGTTAATTAATAACTTCATTTGAAGCATTATATAATGTTAAGTAAAATTCTTGAAAGTTTATGGAAATCACTTTGTGCCGTCTTGGTAAGCTATAAGTCACAATTTTCATTATTTGGCAGGACCCATCTTTAAGGAAAAGGTAAATAAAAATCTAGAAACTTTTTTATTTTTAGTGTAAAAAACTAAAGACACCAAAACAAGAAAAACAGAATTTTCTTATTCCGCTTTTTTTTTTTTGGCTCTCTCTCTCTATAGACATGCATTCTATACTTGTATTTTTACTTTTTTTGTTGAATTTGCAATGGACTAATGTCTAAGATTCCGTGTTAGCCAAAAAAAAACAAAAAGAATTGCCCTGTATCATTACTGTTTAATAGTCTTTGCAGAGCATTGTTTCAAATGCAATTTGGGTACTTTCAAAAAATATATATATATACAATTTAAAAAAGATGATTATTACTAATGAACTATCTTTGTAAAATATCTTGTAGTTCTATAATTGTATTCCTTGTATTGTATTTTAGTTGAGTTGTAATTCAGTAATAGATAGTATAGTAATTTTATAGGATTGGAATTTATGTCACTTAGA
>CAVNYN010256455.1:0-11751 GCA_963692815.1 Nyctanthes arbor-tristis | reverse complement strand
GAAATATGAAATTTGTGTCCTTGACCTCACTAACATGAAATTCTTGATGTTATTATTCATTCTTGTTTTCAACTCTCAGAAGATACGCTTTGTTTTAACAACAATTTGAGTTTGCTTTTCATTTTTTATTTTCCCATTTTATATGTCCATCCTTAATAATTTAGGAAACAAATAAAGACAAGACACTGAAAGAGTTATTAGTTGATGAAAGAGATTACAAATATCCAAGAATATCATATCATGGCTAGAAGGTGAAGCCAAATACTATATAGGTGAGCACCATTTATTTACTTCTTTTATCTTATTTCATTTCATTTATGTCTGGCTATTACTTTGGAGTTTTATATTATTAAAGTATAGAAATTTAATCAATTATATGAACTTTTTCTTTCTTTATCATTCTGGGAATATCAAAATAAAAGGAATTGTATGATCCTTTCTCTCTTTGCCTTGCCTCTTTCTCTTTCTCGGTGCAGAAGTTAGAATGAGTTTTTTGAATTAGGTTCCTTTTTTTCCCCTCAGTTTCACCAAAACTTCAATGCAAAAATTTGGAGACACGAGGTAGATTTAAATTTGTTGGTGGGTTTTGTATGTTAATTTTGAAATAGGTCAAATTTTATGTGGTAGTTTTTTGTGGATCATGTTAATTATAGTAAAAACTATTGAACGGAACATCCTCGCCTCCTTTCTTGATAAGAGCTATGAGATAGTGGATGATGATTCCGCTACTGATTGATTTCTTGGAGCAAAGCCATTGATAGTTTCATCATATGAGGATGATTTCAGACTTTCTTCCCAAGTGGGTACTTCTAGCACAATAACATTTATGTGAGCTTTTAATCTACTTTCTCCAAATTTGAATGAATCTATCTTCGTTTGATTTGGATATTTCACTTTTAACATGTTAAATAATTGTATGATTGTGTAATTGTGTTGGATTTTGATGGTACTGTGTACTTGGAAGTTGGAATACATACCAGAATTACTTCAACTTTACTGTCTTTTGTCTCAACGAATTCATGCATTGGCCATTGTGATATTACATTGACCCTGTGATGTCATATCATAATATGAAAGAGTGCAAGTCAGCATGTAAAACTTTTTCATTAAGCAAGTTGTGCCTCGAGTAGTTCTGTGATTGTGTCTATTGTTATGGCATCATCCATTGTTTTATGGTGGTAGAAATTGATGTACTTCAGAGAATACTTTGACCAAGAGGCAATAAATAACTGGTTGTGTGTACTAACTTGTTCATTTTACATTAATTAATTAATTAATTAAAGCATTTGACTTTTAAATCCATGTAGTGTAACTACAGTATTTTACTACTTTGGTTATCCTTGCATATGTTCTGTACATTCAATGATTTCATATTAGTTTGTTTAATTTTGCCCAAAATAAAATTATAATAACACGCAACCTGCGTGCAAGGCGCGCATGCCCCACTAGTATATTATAAATGTCAATCTTCAATTGGCCAAATTGAAACTCAATTTCATCGCCCAATGCGGTGCTCATGGTTGTCGTTTTGCTTTTTTTCCAATAAGCCATTTAACTTTTTAACTTCTTTCAATTTGTTTTTCTTTTCTTTTTGATAAAATGTCATTATTTTGATATCAAAATATATTGAATATGGATCTTAAATTGAAGATCTTCATATAAACTTTAATATGAGATAAAAATTAAAAAGTAACAATAAATATACTACTCATAGAAATTATCGAAAGATTCAAGTGAAATTTCAACTTTCCTCAAAAACTTTTACACCATAACCCCTTTTTTTAAATTTATTGAATTAAGTCCCAGATAATACTAAAAAAATTTGAAATCTAATTCAATTTGACCCTGAATTTTTTGAGCAATTAGAACTGAGAATAATATATAATACCTCAACTTTATATATTATTTATCTCTTTTAAATGCTACGCTTTTAAATAAATAATATAATGTAAAAATACAAGCTACAAACTTAGTTAGCATCTTCTCAACACTAAGTTTGTTTCATTTTCCAAAAGATAAATAAAAATATAATGTCAATCTCTATAAAACACTCCAATATACAGTTGCTTGTCTAATAGAACTATTGTGATTAAATATAAAAGTAAGAGAATATAAGGCCAAGCTAAGAAATTCTTTACATGGTGCATCCTTCTTTTTTTTTTTTTTTTTTTTTTTTTGCCTTTTCAATTTTTTCTTTTTCTTTCGTTTCCCCGGTTCAAGTAAACAGGTTAATAGCCTTTTTTTCCCCGATAAGTATAAATAAGGGGGGTACTTAGTAGCATATTATTAATAATGGGTTTTATTCTAATATAAGTTATTGGTTCTTTACTACACTAATCTCCTAATGTGACATATTGGAATATAAATATATTTTAGTAGGGGGAAGTACATGTTAATTCTTTTTTTAAGAAAAAAACCCACGACAATTGGTTCCAGAAAATCTTCAAATACATCAAACTAGGCTATATTTAACACAAAAATATGATAGATTACAAACAACTCCGTGCAAGCACGGGTTCAGACTAATAGGTATAAAAATAATCTAACACTATGTATGATAAAGTCTCGTTCACCTGCTCACTATGGGAGGGGTTACACTGCTCACAGTTGATGTGACACACACATGACAGCATGCACGGCTGATGTGGCACACACATGACAGCCTGCACGGCTGATGTGGCACACACATGATAGCCTTAGCAAGCTGCTGAGGCTGCCATGTATGTGTCACATTAGCTGTGGGCGGTGTAACCCGCCACAGTGGGCGAATAATCATTTTCAATATACGATACCGTATATAATGTTAAATCGAGACTATATATATTAAAAATTATTTCTCTCGTTCAAAAAAATGCAAATTGTTTAATGTAAGTTGTTAGTATTTTATGATGCAGACAGCTGCTCTCATCTAAAAAACGGGACTAAAAAAGTAATTTTTCTTGCGATTGGTCAGATCAGTTGTTGGGTGCATTTATAATAGAGGTGTTAAATCGAGTTTTAGTCACGTGTTAATTAACAACTAATAAATATGGTTACAATGAAGGTGTTAATAAATTGTTAAATGAAATCTTTTAGATCTACCAAGTTAATTTTTTGTTGTTAAAATTAACAACTATAAATTTTTGGGGAAATAAAATATAAAAATTAGCAAATAGCTTTTGTTTGTAATTAGATTTAACACTTTCAATATGTTTAATGATTAAACGTGCTCCCACTTGAACAATAATCTTCATCCAGATCTATACAATACATGAGAAAAAGTTTTCAGTTTTACGTTACATTTCATGCTGTTTTAAATATAAAATTGAAGACACAGGCGGAAGGAGGTGTTTGCATACCCATGATGACTGATTTTTTTTTTTTTTCAATATAGTAATTTATATAAATGTTTCCGGCGAAAATCGGAAGTTGTAGAGATTGCGGCGAGGAGGATGGTTGATGTGATACATCAGGGAAGAAGAAAATTTGTGGGTGCCCATTAGTTAGTCAAGTACTCTATTACATATGTGCCCATAGGTATAGTGTATACATTTCTTATAAATTATAATCCTCTGAATTTTGAAATAAATTCTAGTCGTCTAAATTTAGAAATAATTTTCGTCCTTGATAAGGAATAATATACTTAAGAAAAAATATTGAAATTGGAATCACTTGTGCATCAAATTACCTATCATTTTTTGTCCCGAAATATAGTTGGATGTGAACAATAGTAATGAATCACTTATTAATTAAGTTAACTATCACTTTTCTCCTGAAATACGATTTATCATGAACAATGACAACCTATAAGGTAGAAAATGATGCACATGTTGAAATGAAAATCTGGCTCCACCCCAGCTAGTTGAAGAGAACTATCAATGAGAACAAAATTAATTTTTCTCTCAATCTCGCCAAAAGAGAAATTTTATTTAATTAACATTTTATACCACTAATTCCCCCAGGTTTCATGCGTGTTATTAGTGATTACTTTTATACGCACATAAATTTTACTATTGTATAGTCGTTTAAGTTTTAGGCTCACGCAGATGTTTTTGACAAATTGATAATAATGTAATTTTTACAACATATCATTGATTAATTTGTGAATTGTGCATACTCGAGAGTAAATCTCTGGCTCTGCCACTAATTGAAGATTAGTTTATTATTCTCCTAGTGTTTCCAAAATTTACATACCATCAAATTAACTCCATAACGCTGCTACTTTGAAAACATTGCTTGGCATTGAATATCAAGATACGTGAAAAAATATAATTTATTACATTGTGATTTTTACAACATTTCACTTCTATATGAGTATCATCCCAAAAACTAATTGATACATTTTAGCCGTTGGTATTGTTAGGATCGATTTAGATTCCGATGCTACTTTTTATGGAGGAAGTTGTAGAATTAGCACACAAACTTTGCAATTGAAGTTGAAATGAGAAAACCAGAAAATAGATGAACAATAAACAAGGGGCAAAACTTATAGAAGAATTTTAATATTTACAAAAGATTACAACACCTTCTCTCTACGCATAAAGAGAACACAATGGACTATTTCTCTCTTATAGAGGAGAAATCAACTATATTCTAGTAAGGAAAAAACTGGAACGTACCTTTAGGAAAAATCTCTCTTTTTTTCTCTCCAAGACTACTCTCTCTCTTCTCTAGAAATAGGCTATGTAACTAATGAATTCTTCACCTATTTATTGATGTAAATAAAACCCTTAAACCGTCATAGATAACTTGTTCTTGGTTGGCGCTAGTTATACGGTCTTCAAATTCAACTTGAATTCTTCTTCTTTTTTTACACCTCGTGCTTAGTTGGAGGAGTCCAAACCTTAGCTATTAAGTAATCTTAGTAATCTTACACGGCCTTTGACTTGATCAATAGGAGTGTTCGATTTGATTTTGAACTCTTAAAGATAAGCTCTATCCTTTAGAAAGTTGAAGAGTTCAATTTGGATTCGAACTTTTACTTTTCAAAACTTATCTACAAGCTTCTACGGAAGTGACTTTACCATAACATGTATTGAAAATGTAATTTGTTACAAAGGGGGAAAAATATTTTTTTTTCATTTGCCAGTAGTATGGTAGAACACTACATAATTTTTAAATTACACTACATGATTTTTTAATTAATCTTACTTGAAAGTCTGCTTTATGTAGTTAACCATAGATTGTAACTAATTACATCAGACGGAAATTGTAACTAATTATATGAGTAAATTGTTAAAATACATATAAAGACTGTTACATTTCAAAAAAATACCTAACGAACTTAACGAAAATTGACGAATGCCCAAAAAGTCATGATACATGATGAAACCTTGCTTTTTCACGCTTTTTAGAGCGTTTCCAATGTGTAGTCAATGTCTATCAAAAGTGATTGCCACCTAAAAAAGTTAACAGTGTAATGTGAAAATAGGTCTTCAATTCATCATGTCTTGGCTCAATATAATGCTGACATGTCTATAATTAATGCTAACAGTGTCAAAGCCACTGTCTTCTCATCACAGGCTGAATCAGCAAAAAAAAAAAAGGCATTAATGCCTCATTTTCTTGCTGGAAACGCCACCCAGCCACCTGCAACTGCTGTTCTATCAACCAAAAATACCATTAATGGTCATATCTTTTCTTTTCATTCATCCATCCATCCATATCGTTCAACCATTACACATATTTGCATCAATTTCTTCTCTTTTTCATTTATAGTGCGCATCGTAGCACACTGCATCCATTCATTTTTATATCAATCATTTGAAAAAATGATGAAAATTAAGAAATTTAGTAATTGACAGGTACTTATTTGTAAAGATTGATATGAAAAGATGAAAAAAATCAAGTATTCATTAATTTCAGACAAGGTATTTCTGAAACCAAAATCATCAGAAGGAAAAAGGGAAGGGGAAAAAGATCGGAAGGGAAAAAAACAGAACGTAGAAGATGAAGAGTCGTCGGCTGATCTTGGTCACCATTGATTGGTCATGCCCGTGTGTCTCTTTTAAAATCCTTTTAACCAAAATGGATTTTCTGGTAAAATTTTCAAAGATGAGATAGTTGAAAAGGAATGCGGAAATTTTGGTTTTTGAGGGCGGACGAGATTTCCTTGATTTGTCAAAGATGGATTTGGGAGATTAGTTTTTTTATTCCATTTTGTTTAAGGAAAATAAACTCCACATTGGCAAGACTTTTAAAGTGTAGACATGATGCATTGGAGATGAGTTTATAATGTCACTTTATATCTACTTGATATTTATCTTATGTGGATAGACATCCTTTTATTGAATGCCATATGTCAAAATCTTTTCAATAATATCCATTATGCATTGGAGATGCTCTTATAGGAACCACGAGAGGACTTGTGCTTTTACGAGGTGACTATTGTGTAGCAATCATCTTAAACCTGTAACATTTAATACAAATAAATAACAGAAATTACTACTGAATGGTAATCAGCTACCGGAAAAAACAAAGAAAATAAGAAAAATTTCGGGCTAGAAAAACTTACCAGAAGCAAACAAGACCGTCGGTGAACCCTCGAAACTCACCATCCGCTCACAATTCCGTCAGCAAGCCGTGGGTCACAGTTTGAACATTGAAAGAATCCGATTGAAATTGCAAGGATCCTGGTTTCAAAATCCAATAAATTGAAAATATCATGAGATTACGTATTTCTCTTTTAGATTAGGAAAAGATGAGAGAGAGATGGGATTAGATACTACAATGAAGGCTGTATATATACATATATATTAGAATATTTAATAATTACTACCTCTATCTCAAAAAGATTGTCCAACTTTCCCTTTTCTTTCGTCCCAAAATATAATCAAGTTTCCTTTTTAAAAGGTAGTTGAAATATTAGTCATCTTATATGCCCTTATTTAATGCTTATAGTTATCATAAAAATAGGATTATTAAAAAGTAATAATTAATAAATGAAATGGTATAATAGAGAAATAGGGTTAAAATTTATTTTTCTAATACTGTTAAATGAATTTTTCTTAATCTATGTGTAGCTAGAAATATGACTATTTTTTTGGGATGGGGTAATGTTTAATCATATTTTTAGCTAGTATAGGTATTAATCATATATAATTAAGGATGACAAATTATTTTTGAGAATTGTTTGAAATGATAGAATTTTTCAAACAGCATTGGTAGGGGATAGTGTAGTCGTCTTTTTAAGAAGACATATCTGTCTCCAACTTTGGAGACAGATTTGGAGACAGAGTTGTCTAGGTGGCGGAGATTGGGGAGCCACCTGGAGCCATGCGGCCGCATGGAAGATCCATGCAGCCACACATGCCCCATAATGCGGCCGGTACGTGTCGCGGCCGCACATCATGGTGGGGCCGCACAACCAGGGCAGTGGATGAAGGAATAGAGTAAGGAGACTACTGATTTATACTCTCTAGTGAAGCCCCCAATAACTGGGGGGCAGGGGTATCCTTTTCTATTCATCTTTTAGTTGTATATTTGGTGCATGGCTAATGAAAGCAGTAGCAATATAGGCTTCATCAATTTCCTCATCATTTTCTTGCCCTACGTCATGCTTTCTATAAGGTAGCTTATTTCCTCCAGCTTGTCTGCTTTAGGTTGAGCCGGATCAAACCTGGCTTATGAATGAATATGATGATGGTGAATATAATGAAGTTAATATGAAGTTAGAGTTACGACATGCCAATCTCTGATTAGATTTTTGTTGTTTGATGTTTTTCGAATAAGACATCTTAGTTAAGCTATACTTGCCTTTCTTCTAAAGCTCAAAGTTTATAGTCTTTCGGCCACACTAACCTAGCTGTGCGGCCGCGCCATGCGGCTTATTGTGTGGCCGCACTCGGCTTGTGCAGCCGCATGGATCCAGGTGGCGTCTAGACAGATCTGTCTCCAAAGTTAGAGACAGATTTGTCTTCTTAGAAAGACTCAATAGTCTAGGGCCTGATTTCTTCTCCTGATTGTAACTAAGATATAGGTCTACACATGATGTGACTATATGAAAAAAAAAAAGAAAAAAAATGAAACAATTCGAGTATTTCTTTTTCCTTTCATTCGCAAACTGCATATGTCATACTTTTCAGTGGGCAATTACTTTGATTTGTGTGAATAAGTTCAATTCAACTTAGGTATTTTAAGACTTAAACTCGACACTCCAAGTTGAGAATGTTACTGAGCTCACTGATACTAGTAGTGATAAAAAGAGGGGTTTTATAAAAATTGGGAAAGATCCAGCGTATTAAGCGTAATGTTTCATACAAATGACTTCAGCAAAAAATATTAAGTCTACTATTCCCAAAATTGAAAATGTGAGGGCCTTATGAAGTTCTTTGAAGAATGTTCTCAAATTGTTGATAAGTCACTTGCTAGGACACTAATGAGTATTTTAACCATCATGAAATTTGATGGTTCTCGTACTAGGCATGAACATGTATTCTTGTGAATTATCAATAATTTTATCATTTACCAAATAGAACTAGTTTATTTTACACAAGTGCCTTCATCATTTTATTATAAACACTTTCTTTTGAAAATTTTTCTTAGGTACTGTTTAATTGCAAACGTGAAAAATAAATCTGCAATTGAATTCTCTAGAATTAATTTTCCTGGAAAATGTTAATTGCACATGTTTGATTAATTTTAATTTTTTACCTAGAAATAATAGTTATTTTCTATCTTTTGGTGTTTGTTAGCTATTATTTTCCATGGAAACAATTTTTCCCCCTCAAATTTTGTTATTTTCATTTTAAACAATTATTTGATAACCATTATATTTTTTTACATTAATTATCAAGTTTTCTATATAAATTATATTTTTTTCAATGCCTTAGCCTTAGAACGATTAATCTACCCAAACTTGTCATCCCGTCTAATTAGACTTCTTCTCAAGCGGTAATAAATGACTTTCCGAATGAATTAAAATTTGAACCTTATTTATATTACGAGAGTTTTTACCAGCTTTCATTGGATATTATTAGTGCACATAACATGAAGAAGATAAAATAAAGTTATGGACCTGAACGACTATGTATAATTAGAAATTGTAAAATGCACATATGGTCTTATATTTGTTAACATCAGCAAGAAATAGTATATAACGTAAATCCAAAAAAAAATTATAATAATAATAAAAGGAGAAATTCGAGAATATCACTAAAAAAATTTGCAACGTAATAGATAGTTAATAGACTAGATGCAAGTAAGTGGTGAATCAAATATTATTTTTTTTTTACGTTTGTACTGCAATTTATTTATGTTTTTTAAATTAAAAAGCCAAATATTAGGAAATACATGGAATTCTAATTTCCTGGAAAACAAAAAACCTACCACTCTCAAGGAAATTGTTTTCCTTGTTTTTAAGGAAAAGATGGTCACATGATCAAAAGTAGGAAAACATTTTCCAAGGAAAAAAGACCAATTAAATACTGCTAAAGTAGGAATTTATGTCGAAAATCTACATTTTTCGAGGAATATTCTAGCAATTAAACATATGGTGGTTATATTGATACAACATGTTTTAATAAACACACCACACTCTATTTGTCTTTAATATCTTTCATTTTTTTCATCTTATTAGACTAAGGCATTAACGCTCTTCCGATCTTGCCATATTTTTATTCTTAATTTTCAATCGATTATCACATCTTATATCTAACAATAATTTTCTTCTAGAAATTTTAGTATAAGAACTACTTAAATCTTTTAAATAAGTACAAAAAAGAAAAATCCATAAAAGTAAAATATATATTTTATATGATTCTAAGACATATGTATGAAATTTTTTGGATAATAACAATTATTAAGAAACAAGATATAAAAATTAATTAAACGGTTCAAAAAAAAATACAATAAGATTTATTAAGACACAAACTTCACAAGTTATAAAGATTAAGGACATTTAATGTAATAAAATTGTGGTGTAATTATAAAAAAGTATAGTGTACATATATTTTCCCTTAAACACACCCTTGAAGAATTATACTAATATATACCAAGTACTTATTAAGTTACTTATTTTGTGATCATTTAACGATCTTTTATTATCATCTTATAGAAGTTATTTACATATTTTGGGATGTTCAAATATATTCACTCATAAAGTAAATAAAATATTTTTTCATAAGTGGTTATAATTAGTACATTTTATAAATTTATAAAATGTCTATCATAATATAGTTACTAGAAAAAATAAAATATTTTATTTTCTGACGTCATAATTAGTGGTTTTATTAACATTTGTATGTCCATTCATTCTCCAAAAAAAAATGTTGATTTGAACCCGGAAAAAAATTTTAAAAATAGCAATTTTCCCTCTAGGCCTCCAACCTTTCAATTTTGTATCAATTTTGTCCTCTTTTTTTAGACTTATTAAGTCCTCAACCTTTCATTTATTATCATATTATATCCCCAACGTCACTTTTGATCCCCAGCTTTCAATTTTCACCATTAACCTGACTATTATACTCTTGATTTTTTATTTCCAATATAGGTCCCCAACCTTTTACTTCTTATATAATTTTGTCCCCATTATTTTTTGACTGCATAGGAACCCTAACCTTTTATTTATTTATTTTTTATCGTGTTATGTCCAAAATACTATTAGGACTAAACATTTAGAACAACCATTCCAATGTTAGTCCTCTGGTATGCTTAGACTAGTAGAAACAAAGCCAAGCATGAGGGTTCCAAGATGTGTGCTAAGGATATTGTTTGGAAGGTGGAAAATATGATTCTACGGATGAATTATGGGAAACTCATTAGTACTAAAACATGGACAGAAGATGAAGGATTTGCTAATGTGATTAAGACTAACATCCAACAAAAAATCTCCACATTGATCCCCAATCAAATGGAAATGTCCTCCAAAAGGTATATATTAAGAAATTTAACATTGATGGATACAGATGCATTGAAACATGACTCATTACAGGGGGAGGTATTTTAAGGGATGAGTCTGGAGATATTATCATAGGATTTTATTCTTATTGAGCTAAGGGATCAGTTTTTGAAGCTGACCTTAGAGCCATTCTCCTAGGCATTGATTTGGCAATTCAACTTAAAGTCTCCAATCTCATTGTTGAGACAGATTCATTAGAAGCGGTCAATATTCTTTATAATGTAAAAATTGGACCGTGGAAATATTATCAGCTGATAAACAGTATCAAAATTCAGGCACAACAGCTCAATGTTACATATCAACATGTTTTAGAGAGGGAAATCAAGTTGTAGACTTCCTAGCTACAATGGGGTTTAAGAATAAAAAATTCTAAATGGTCACAACATGTTTCTCCTAGCAACTGATTGATATTATTAACAAAGGAAAACATGTTCACTACAGAGCTGATGGACAATTTCAATAAAGATACAAATTCATATCCCTGAAGGATCCGATTACCTGCATATTTCCCTCAGAAGTTGACATTTCAGATTTAAGTAGCCCTAGGATTCTTGGAAGAAGAAGTACATCTTGTGAGGATCTTCAAGCAAGGAATTGTATGCTATTTTTGGTGGTCTCCTTCTGTCCCTTTCTTCTATTCATCTCTAACTTTCCTCGTTTGGTATGAGACCAACCCAAACTCTCTGTTTATGTTCCTTACTCTCTCCCATTTTCCTGCATCAACGTCTCGCTTCCCCCATCCTATTCGACCCTCAATGGCAACCTCAAAAACATTTCCCTTTGCCTTTCCACTCAATCAACCACTTCCCCTTTCGATTGTGAGATCGGAAGAGCACATGTCTGAACTCCAGTCACCTGAGATCACCGAAGATATC
>CAVNYN010256441.1:0-37415 GCA_963692815.1 Nyctanthes arbor-tristis | reverse complement strand
GACGAGGCGCGAAGAGCAATAGAAGAGTAGATTTCTCTCAAAGTAGCTCAACTCACAAGTTTAAGGTAGACTCTAAATTTATAAAATATTTTCTTAAAGTATTGCGCATTATTAATTGATTTATGTGATAAATGTTATGTGAAAATATGTGATTACAAGAAAGTTTGCATATTATTATATGCTTAAGAAAGAATGCATATATGCTTAAGATCTCTTTATGATACGCGTATCTGCTTTAATGCATAAGAATGAGAATATTTATTCTCAAAGACAAGACAAAATCCTTCCAAGGAAGAAAGAAAGAAAGAATTATTTGCATGTTTACATGTTATGTTTATTGTGTGAATTGATTAATATGCGCTAGAGTCTACTGAGTATATTTTTATACTCATTCTTTCAAACTAACACTTTCAGGTTTTGGAGCCGGTGGCGGGACGACGGATGGCAGCTACTAGAAACATAACTTGATATTTGTATTAAACGTTTCTAGGATTTCGAGTTATTCCTTTGACTGTTAAGACTCTACTTGTTTTCGGACATGATTCGTTGTTATTTATTAATAAGATTTTCCGCATCTTAAGTAAATTTTTAAAGATCAGTTAGCGACCCAAGTTTCTGAAATTTGGGGCGTTACAGTTTCACAAATTAATATATTCACTTGTATAAAATTAGAATACCACTTTTTTCACCGTATACCGTGTAACCAACTAAAAGGTTTTTGTAAGAAAATAATGACAAATTGAAAAAGAAGATAATTGGCGAAGGTTCTGAAGATGGATGAACTGCTATTTTTGTGATTATAAAGAAAACTTCCTTTCAATAGACAATTAATTTATTTTTTATATACAGATTTAATTTTAGATAGTTTATTTTCTATTATATAATATGAAGAAGCGATGATGCCTAAGGGAAGGGGTAGCATTTTAACAGTCAAACCAAACTGAAACTGCAAACCAACGTTTCGGGTTGTCTGAGGTGGCAAAAAAATTTAAGAAAAAAAAATATGTAGTTCGACTGAGAGCTAAAAAAACTATCAAATTGATAAAGGACTGAGAAAACCATCCAAAAAAACCGAAACTGACCAAACTGAATCAAGGTTGGTCGGTCGATTTCAGTTTTGTGGTTTGGTTCGACCGAGAAATTGAACAGAACCGCCCAACGCGGACCTTTAGATGAGGAAGGAGTTATTGGTTATATGACATGAAATGAGCGATATTTATTTTATTTTATTTTTTTATAATGAATGTAGATATTAATGTATGATATTTTCATACATAAGATTAAGGGTCCTTTTGGGACGGAAATTATAATTACTGAGGTCGTTTTTTAATTTATATACATGGGAGTAAAGTTCTAAAAAGGGTAATGAGTGCAAAAGCGTAAAACGCAAGTCTTGAGCTTAAACGCGATGAATGCATGATAAATCGCATGATAAAGTGTCTAGTCTTAGCATCGAATATAAGCGGGTGTCTAAGTGAGGTTAACTTTTAAAGCACAATATGGAAAGATGGGAGCACTTAACTACATGTTTGAGATGAAGTAAGACATTTGATTTTTGAATGAAGTTTTTTTATTTTTTATTTTTTGGGAACGCCCCATTATGAGCGCCCCCACAACCCCTGCCCTAAGGCCCTGTGGAGTAGGTAAATCATGAGATGTGCAGCGCACCAGATAGGAATCGAACCTGTAATCTCACGAGGACACCGCCATCTACAGGCTCGTCCTTTGCCACTACACCATATGCCCGGGGGGCTTTGAATGAAGTTTTTTGTTTAGATTGGATATACCTGACTCCAATTTAATTTCTGTGTTAGGATTTGATCCCATGTTGTCAAGTCTATCAGACATATCTTAAGCTATAATTAACACAAGAGATGGAATTTTTGTTGCTAAATTCTCGTCACTAATTGGTTTAAAATTCCTCAAATGAGTTCAGAGATTGGAATTGGATATCTAGAGCCGAAAACAAATATGTAAAAATGATTTCCCGCCATATAGGAACGGGACTTGCTTTTGGGGTGGCACATTAATCTGTCTCTCTATTGATATGAGAAATAAATGAATCCTGTTCGGCTTTGGACAAGCCACCTTCTTCAGTCGATAGCCTAATGGCAGCAGCCAATTCGCCAGCCCGCTTTCGTATCTCATTTCCTTCTTCTGATGCCATCAATCTTTTCACTACGTTCTCTATGGTCGACGCTCTTACCAATTCCTCCCTTTGTTGCCATTCCTTCACGGCCAAACCTGTCGAGGACAAATTTTGAATGGAATCATATTCAAATTACTCAATAATAAGGTGGCTCAACGTGATATCAGAGTGGCATTGCACCTAAGAGTGGTTCCGTGTTTAATATAAAACTAAAAAAGAGAAGGTTGTAACAGTTTAAAGTTTTAGACGAGTGATGCTTCAGTGTATGTACCTATTTTCCACATATCTGTTATGAGTAGGGCGTTTCTTGGCTGATCAGAGTGCATAGGCCAAGTTGCGATGGGCACCCCCATGGTAATGCTTTGGATGCAAGAATTCCAGCCACAGTGGCTCATGAACCCACCAGTTGATGGATGGGCAAGAATTTCTGGCTGTGGTGCCCAATCCCTCACCACAATTCCAAGCCCTTCAGTTTTTTTCAAGAACCCATCTGGTAATTCTACTCGTCTAACTTCTTCATCGAACACGTTCCCTTTATCTGCATCTCTTAGTACCCAAATGAACTTCTGCTTGCTCTCTTCCAACCCCATTGCCAGCTCTTTGATCTGTTCATCTGGCAATGAAGTTGTTGTCCCAAACGAGACATAGATGACAGAATTCCGAGCTTGAGATCGGAAGAGCCACTGTAAGCATCTGTGTTGGCTATGAGATGATAAGGAGTTTGATGGGAGAATTGGTCCAATTGCCCATAATTTCCTGTTCTCAGCAGCCTCTTCCTTTTCAATTAAATCAAGAAAAGGCTCTTCCAGGATCCTGCATGAATTGAAGATTTCTCCAGCTCTATACTTTGATGGCTCATCTGTATAGCCACTATGTCTAGAATCCCATCAGAAAAGCACCCTTCAAAAGAGGGTATCTTTTTTGGTTCTTCAATTGGGAATGGTTTCCCCTGCATTTCGGCATTGAATGTGCCGTAAAAGAAAGCGGAAAGACTGGTGAAAGCATAGGATTCAGCATTAGGAATGGAAGAAACATCCTGAACAATTGAAGACATAAGAAAGTCATGAATGACTACCACTCTTCTGGCAGTCGAGGAAACTTTACGCAAATACTCGGCCATCGGTTGCCGGACGCTCAATGAGGCCTCCCAGGCCGGCTGCATTTGCGCTGGGAACTTATTCAACGAGTTGAGATTTGGGGGAGGAGATTTGAAAGCCGGTGTAGGAAGATCATGGAAATGAATTTTGGCAATTTCAAGAGGGTTTAGGCCGTTGACGCGTGCTCGTGCTTGACGGTTGTGGATGGCCGAGCTGACGTAATGAACGGGGTGGCCGTAGTAGGATACAAGACAGGAGAGTTGGAGGAGTTGATTGAGGTGGCCTTGGGCGGGAAATGGCACCATTATTACCACAACTTGAGCTTCTTTTTTGATGGCCTGGTTATGGATTTCAAGATGATTAATGCAAACGGAAGCCATATCGATCAAATTCACTTGAAGGGATACCCAATTCACATGGTGCAATTTTATAGAGAACCTTGAGCAATTGGCATAGTACAATGCTCTGATTCTTTAATCTTGCATGACAACTGATTGATTGTGAAATTAACTTCGGTTGATTTGGCAACCAATTATAATACGCACAAGTTGGTATAATATTTTGTGAATTTTGTTCATGTGAGAGAACTTAATTAGGTCACTTGTTCTTGACTAGAGAAGTCATGTGAAAAAACTAAAGTATAACACTTATTTGTATCAGAGACTGGTCAGTATTTTTTTTTCATTGGTTAGCCCTTGTTCAGTTAAATTTTCCAAAATCAATATTTTCTCTCAAACTCATTTTCAACGGGACATTTATCTATTAAAATAATTTTACGTGTAGATTCGCAAGTACATGAAAAAGTTCACCTCTTTAGTTAATTAGTTTTCATTTTTCAATAAAAAAATGTCAAATTTGGGGACTAGATATGTCCAATATAAACAAAAAACATTGTTCAAAATCAAAATGAGTTACCTCATCACAAACATGGATTCCAATTAAAGTGCTAAGACCATCAATTGGTTTTTTTCTTTTATTTGTTATTTTTATTTTTTATTTTTTGAATTACAGAGAGACAATAAGGGAGTGGAAATTATAATGGGTTACGAAATTAACCGTTAATTAATTAATCTAAGTTAAAATATCATTTTAAATCCATTTTAAAAAATATAATTGTTTTAGAAATTAATGAAATCTTATCAATAAAAAATCAGATTGTCCCGGCATATTGTGTTTTAACATGTTGTAATGTTTCCACATCGTATGCTTTATTTATTTAATTTTATGGCTCTTCTTCATGTCCGAAGATGTAACCCTTATAGCAGTCCATTTTTTTATTTGAAATAAGAATAGATTTTATGAAAACTACTTCTAAAATAAGTAACGTATTGAGAAATGCCCCATGCATGATTGCTAGATATTGATGTGTTGTTTGCGAGCATGAATAGTATTGTTATTGAAATTATTGTACACTGATTTTCTATAAAGTCAATACATGTTTCGTTTAGCCAAGACCCATGTAGCCTAATAGCATCTTAGTTAGTTATCAAACTCTTGATCAAGGGTTCGATTCTCCTCTCCTATAATCCATTTGTAATGTCAAAAAAAAAAAAAATACATGTTTCATCTATAGAACTCACGTGTTTATGCGGAAATACTTAATTTGAAATAAAAGTAATGAGTTTCAATGTTTTGTATAAGTGGCAAAACATGGGAGGTGTCACAGCATGTTTCCGTAATAGAGCCTATATTGACTCTATAGAAAAATTGTTGTTCTACAGGTAGACACCAAAGCTATGTTGAACACAGTATGATGTACCATCTTACATCTTATGAGTGTGATGGCATGATAGATTGTCATGGTGATTTATTTATTTTAGGAAAAAATAAATAAGTTACACCCACACATATCTTAAATTAAGAACATTATTAAGTTACGAGTTGATCAAACGGGTTTGTTTTAGGAGTAAAAAACACCTTCTTATTGAATACTTGATCTAAAGTCAAGTTATGATCCCCACATCTACAATCCTCAAATTGTAATAAAAAAAACACTATTAAGTCACACGAGTTGATCTTTTTGCAACACGACTAAATCACATTTTTCGGTTACTTATTTTTTTATTTACTAATTGTTGATTTAATTAGAAAATAACCGTATGGTATTTTTTTAAGTAATAAAAGAAAAAAAAATAGGTAGATTGCACTATTTTCGTGAAATTTGATATTAAGAATGTCAAGTTTCAAAATTTTAAAAATATTCTAGCATCATATGATGCTATATGGTCATGTGACATGTATTAAGACACGTTTGGCGTATCTCAATATGCCACACATATTTATATGATACCATATAGTATCATATCATATAGTGCTAGCAAGATTGGTTGAAAAATATTTAAAGGTAAATAGAGAATTTTCTCTGGTCCGCGTGATGCCAGGTTTTTATGTATTTATTATTGCTAATTTTCCCCTTTTTTTCTTTTTTACTTTTCCTTTTTTTTTTTTCTTTTAAACAATTTTTCATATGCAAATTGCACAACATGCCGCCTAAGTTCTTTTCCTGTGGTCTTCCATCTTTCAGTTTCTTGCAATGTAGACCTTCAAGTCCTCAATCTTTGGAAATTCATTCTTATAATTTCCAAGGGCAGCAAAGTCAACCCATTTTCCGTCCTATTTCTTCATGAATTGCCTGAAATCAGGTCGATACCATAACAAAATCCAAACAAATTAACTAGATAATCATTGACAAAATGTAATGATATGAGTCTGGTTTTAAAGGCTCGAACTATTATAAGTGCAAAACCACATATATCAAATGACATGCGTACATCAATTCTGGTTCAAAAAGAAGTTAAGAACATCGAGAGCTAATGCAATTTATACAAAATTTAAAATATACGATTTCCTTGTTTATATCCTCCATTTTTTAATTACCATTTTACATGTGATGTTGATACAATAGATGTCACATTTTCACTACCTATTTTTTAATGGCCTTAAGCCGACAGGGGCACTATGACCACTGAAAATGATTTGGTGCCAGACATATGACCGTATAATACCGTCAGACGTATATCTGGCCTATCAGATATAAGTCATCTGGCACGTAATATCATACCTTGTAATATAACATGTCAGGTGGCACGCATCTAGCTTGACACATCAGTATTTGACAGTATAATATCGTCAGACATCTGATTTTAGACCATTAGTGTCATGACCACTAGCCACTTGGCGGTTGTCATCGTTAGACAAATTTTGAATATCGATGATATCAATCACATGTAATATGAAAATTAATTTACATAGATCAATATACTGTTAGGAGGCCTCACATCCTCCATCCTCACTGATCCACGTAGACTATTTGGCTCTATTATGAAGTTAAAAGTGGTCTCTGAATCATTATTTTGTAATGAATACATAGTCATATGAATAAAACACAATTGCCAACTATTTTACAACAAAAAAAGGAGTAACCAACAAATCCAACAAGTTGCATACTCTGCAGGCAACCAAAAATAATTGAAGAAATAAATATTAGAGACAAGGTGGGCTTGACATTGTCTCTAACATGTACAACGTCAATAACCAAAATAAAAAATAAAAAATTCATATATATCTTCATATACAAACAATCACATATGCTTCAATCACTTTTGCAATACGTGGTCATTGTGACATTTACCAAAAATGTAAACTAGTGGTTTTGAAAGCTTACCGGTCTCTGATGTAAATTGATAGGGCCAAATTTTTCTAAACCATGTTATAAGTTAGATGTATGGTTCATTTTCAAACCCCATGTCCAAGCACATTAATATTTTTAGGCAATGACTCGCTCGAGGCCAACTTAATTTTTCTTTCTTGTCTCTACCAGTTGACGGTTCATGTTTCATTGCTAGAACGTTCCATCGCTCGATTTGCAATTTCTATAGTAGTGCTATGGGTACTACAAGTTATACAATTACTCGTACGAATTATGTACACTTTGTAAGATCCTATTGGTTTACCTGGCCAGGTGAAGTGTAAACACTCCAGTGGCAAATCGGTTTACCTGGCCAGGTGAAGTGTAAAGATGAAGTGGCAAATCGATTTCAGGCAAAAAAATCCGATTTCGCTGTAATTACTTTATCAATTACACTTCAGTTGGCAAATCGGTTTACAAAAAAAATCCAGTGGCCTGGATTTACTTCATCAATTTGCCTGAAATCGGTTCACCTTTCGGTGTAATTATTTCGTAAAAATTAGCGATGAGAAGAAGAATAAAAAAAGGATTTTTTTCCCTCCCAAATTTCCCTAAAAATGATAGGGGTACTATACAGCCATGTAATGTGCACGAGACACATTATATAATTGTGATTTTTATGTAGCGTGTCTCAATGCACACCACTATAGTGTCATATAATCATGTGATGTATACTGAAACATGATACATATGAAACTACAATCATATGACCTGCCTGAATATATACCACATGAGCATATATTATTATATATATGATGTTATACCTCTAGCGTAAAATCATTTTTTGATTAATGATACTAATAATTGTGTCCTTTAAATGCACTCGAGTTCACTTTAATTTTCACTTTTCATGTGCAAATTATATTTCTAACTTTAATTGACATTAATTTTTTTTTTTAAAGGAATTGACATTAATTAAATCTAACTTATCCTCCCACTTATAGCTTATGTGAGGAAGAGGAGCAGATGTACCGTCTTACGTACCACAATCTATCAATAATATAAATACATATTAATAAAGTGTCAATGTGTGTAATTTAAAACCTTTATTTAATGAATAACAAATAAGAATGACCCAGCAGGATCTTGTATTCACACCACATGTCTCTATCTTAACTCTGCACAATACTTTCTTCTTTTTCTTCCGCAATTTCTCTCCCCTATTTTGTATTCCTTTCCTCCATTCTCCTACCCGAATTAGTGTAAAAAAGACTTAAACATGTGACCATAGAGTTTAACAACTAAATATTAACTATTTTACCCATTTGTTTTGTTTGTTAATCTTTTTCACTAATAAATTAAAATACTAAATCTAAAATGTCACTTCTAATCCATCATAATTCGTTAATTCACCATCTCTATTGTGTGCATTGGCGAATTTAATGTTACTTGAAAATTTTAATGCATTTTTTATATTTATATTTTTTTTTTTGAATTTGTTAGTTTTATTAGGATATTTTAAAATGAGATGAGTAACAAATACTTTTTTCCATTAGTCTATATATACGAAGGACTATATGTAAGAATGTATGTTGTCTTTTAAACGATTATAAACTTTACGATTACTAAGTCCATTGATTTTATTGATTCAATTAATATATACTTGTGTTTTTATATTTTCTACAGGGTGAAAATATTACAGATTTATGTTTAACTATCTGATAATATATTTTAGTAAGTTTTTCTACCCGTACAACGCACGGGTGGTTTAACTAGTATAATTTTAAACAAATTAAGTTTTCAATTTTACTACCAATTCATTGTGCTTTAATTGTCAGTATATGGAAAAGTTTTTAAAAATAGTATGCAGATTATATTCATATAAATGTAATTATGAAATCTTCATGCACATTCAAGAGGAACTTAAAATTTATTCCAAACAATATTGTAAATTGCGAAATGAAATTTTGAGTAGCATAAACTTGTTAATTTGTTGGTTTGCAATTTGCACTCAAATATTGTTGATTTCGTAATAAAACGAGGTGGTAAATGGGCAAATAAGAAGAGAGAATATGTTTAGGAAAAATTAAGTGAAAAATCATGTGTCAACCTAACTCCCATTTTGTTTTTTAGAAAATAAGATTTTAAATTACACGCATATGGGCACTTTGATGACATGTATTTATATTATTGATAGGATGTACCACTTAGGATAGTACATCCGTTATACCTAAGTATTTCTCGAGGAGTAGTGGTGCTAAACACCCGTTTAATTGGTAACATAAGTGACATTAAAGGGATGTTTGATTCAATTTATGGTAGTTGATTTATAAAGAGAAATTATAAAGAGGTGAAATGAGTGATGTAGATTTAATAAAAGTTTGAAATTTGTGGTTATAAATGAGTAGTTGTCAAATCAATAGTCAAATCAGTGATAAATGAGATTATAATGTGTTTTGTTAAAGAGTATCAAACAAGGGCTAAAGGCTAGAACAAATTAATGGATTATTTGTACCACTATTATTTATTTGTTTTTATCTTTTGTTTTTTCGTCTACTTCGGATTAATGGATTTGGTGATGGATTAACAATTAATTACACCATGTGAAATAAAACATTAACCACCAATAATTTGTATAATAATCAATTTCTGTTAATCTAAACATCATATTCACATAGTGGTCTAACTGTTGCTAGTCCAATTTTTAGTAAACTAAACTGATTACTATTTCTATAACATAATTTTCAACGGTCTTATCTAATTGCATACAAAGAAGAAAGTTAATTACTTTAAATTCTAGCTGTAATCTAAACAATTTTTCTACAATAACAACGTTGACTCAGTTATAGAGTTGGCATCTATATTATATAATAAAAAATGTGGCTTTTCCCGCTCTTATTCTCGCTCTCTAAGATTTATGATTCTATAAAGTTTCTAACTCTATAAGATTTTTGGTGATATCATTTAACTCTCTTTTTGTATTTTTATTTTTATTTTATTTTGAGATTATTATACAAATTTTTTAAATAATATTCATTTTTTCCTTTATTAACTCATATCCAATCCTCAATTCACGGTGGTTTCTTTAGCCAAATATTTTGAATTAGGGATCTGTCACTTATCAAATAGAACACGAAAGTAATTGAGAGTTCTATTTCAAAAAATGCACATAGTAATTTTTATTATTCAAAAACTCAAGTATAGCATGTCTCTAAACTAATAAATTTCTAAAAATCTATAATATTAATTGTAAATTTCAATTTTTAATAATTTTTTAAGAAATTTTTATATGATTATTGTAGTGCAATAATCAGTTGATTTTTTTAAAAATTATAGTACTCTAATTTGTCGATTTTATAATTAAATTGGAATTTTTCTTATAATTTAAGTCTTATCGTACTTAGAATTAGATTATTTATCTAAGAGATGGACCGAATATTGATACGGTTGCACTGTAATAGTTGTTCAAAAATTTTTATTAAATATTTTATTTTTATTGAATTACCTCAGTTAATTTTTATTATATATGTAT
Source organism: Nyctanthes arbor-tristis (assembly GCA_963692815.1). NCBI lineage: Eukaryota > Viridiplantae > Streptophyta > Magnoliopsida > Lamiales > Oleaceae > Nyctanthes > Nyctanthes arbor-tristis. Next base: position 27,009 of record CAVNYN010256441.1, on the reverse strand, counting down.
AATTAACTGGTGCTGTAATTCAAACAAGTGTTACGGCAGTTATGTTTCTCATATTCTAGACAGGAGGTCATGGATTGAAACCCACCCGCCCCTACGCTATACCCACTGTATCAAAAAAAAGAAGAAGAATTAACTGGTACAAAAATGTTACTGAAAAATAAATTCAAATATAATAGAATGGTTATAAAAACTTATATTTTATAATATTAATATGACTTAAGTGGCTGTATTAATAATTTATATTAAATTTTTATATAAAAATTCATTCACATTTATTATTAGAGTAATTATAGGGAGAAATATTTATTTAACATGAATAAATGATATTAGTTCTCCTCTCGCCCCCTATACGCACTGTATGAAAAAAAGAAATTAACTTCTACAAAAAGTGTTACCGACAAATAAATAAATCTAAATATGATAGAATAGTTATAAAAACTTATATCTCATAATGTTAACATATGACTCAACTGGCTAGATTAACAATTTATTAAATTTTTGTAAAAAAATTTATTGATATTTGTTATTAGAGTAATTCTAAGTAGACATGTTTATCTGATATAAATAACTGATATTTGTTAGCTGGTAAACGTGAATTGGTTGTTTATATGCAAGTTATGAATTTGAAGGTCCAGGGTCATCAAATATATGGTTGATAGCTAAACATGTCACTTTTTTATATCAGATAAATATGTCTATCTAAAATTATTATTGTTATTATTACTTTTAGATCCTGTGCAACGCACGGGTGAAAATTTTAGTAGTTATAAAAAAACAGAAGAAACCATTTTTAGTTTTATGAAACCACTAGCAGTTTCATGTATTTTTACACTATGCGAATACTATGATATAATTGATGTTGGTATCTTAGAATTTTCGATAATCTGAATGCTTCCTTTAAGAACTTAAAGATACCTTTAGCTATAAAGCAGATTTGCTAAAAGAGCCTTATCCCTATGTGATAGTGAGGTGGGAGCATTTTGGAACGCTAATTGTACAATAAAATTGTCCAAAATGGCATTCACGTCAATACCTCGTCAGGAAAAGGAGCCTTCTCCATTTTCTTTGCAAATCTAGCTATAAAGGCACTAGTGATTTCTATTCAATTGACATAATGAAAGAGACAAAAGCTAAGGGCTGTCTGTACCCTACACAAACATCACATGCCTTGGATCAAGATTTGTTGATACTCTATTTCCCTTCATGATTTTATCATAAAGATGTGGCTATCTTTACTTCAATTAATTTCTTTGTTTGACGAATTTGAATGGCTCATTGTTCCCGAAACGAAGTTGGAGAAAGACAGAAAGTCGAAGTTGTTAAAAGAAAAAATAAAATAAAATTCAATCACTCGATTCTTCTCTTTCATATTTTATGACGACAGCTAGTAAAAATTGCCTGGTGTAGGTACTTTAACATTCAAGTGAATAGAGAGGTAGAGTATACAATTTTTGATATAACAATTGGATTGTAGGGAAAGGGATTTGAGCCACCAATGAACGGTTTGGGAAATCAACTTGAATGTCATCAGACCATGTGGGTTTTGACAAGTAGAGTATATATTAATAAAATTGTTTTTCCCCCTTTTTGAAGTACTAAAATGATCATACTAGAATCATGTTATTTGTAGGAAAGTTTTTACAAAATGTTTTACAACTTAGAGTAAATTCTCAATCTTACAATTGTTAGATCATTTTTCCCTAACAACACAATACACAATGATAATAATATGGAAAAATCACTCTATTTTGCAAAAGATTTTTACCCCTGTATTGTGTACTTAGGGAAAAAAGTAATATAAGAATAAAATAGTGAATTTATCTACTTTCTTAAAACATTTTGTAAAAGGTTGTTTATATTTACACAACTACTTTTACTAATCACACCACAATATATATTATTATCTAAGTACAATTTTTTTATAAATAAATATATGTATATATAGAGAAGCGTTCTGTGAACCAATACATTTGACAAATACTTATAACAAATGATTTTTTTTATTTATTTTATTTAATTTAGCGGCTAAGATATATTCATATAATCAATTAGCTCATTAAGATTACTTTCTATATACATCAAAATTACTTTCAAAAAAATAAAAAATTACTTTCATCATTATTCAATTATTAAACCCATTAAAAGTTACTTTCCATGTCTAATCAAACTTGTAAAATTACTATCACATACGTGTTTTCCCATTTCCCCAAAGATATATAATATTAACATCCTAAAATTTCAAATGATATCCGGCGAACATTGTAGATCAAGCAAGGACCAAAAACCAACCATTTGTCATGCGATTTGGTAACCAATTAAAAACCAATTATATTTATCAATCAATTTAAATTTCAAATTTTAGACAAATAGCAACACTACATTTAGCCACATATTTAATGTGATGTGAACTTTCACATTATTTTAATCATTATTTTCATATGATACAATTAAATATTGGTCCCTATATAAAATTTGAATTTTAAATCTATTTATAAATCCACTATTTTATTAATGGTTACCAAACGAAGTTAGTTCCCCTTACAAGAATTACCATTACTTGAAGCTTCTCTATAAAACTGCACCATCAGCGTGGAGGATCCCTTCAAGTGAATTTAATCAATATGGCTTCCAACTGCAATAATCTGCATGAAATCCACAACCATGCCATTAAAAAAGAAGCTCAAGTTGTGGTAATAATGGTGCCATTTCCTGCCCAAGGCCACCTCAATCAACTCCTCCAACTCTCCTGCCTCATATCCCCCTACGGCCACCCCGTTCACTACGTCAGCTCGGAGATCCACAACCGCCAAGCGCAAGTCCGTGTCAACGGCCTGAACCCTCTTGAAATTGCCAAAATTCATTTCCATGATCTTCCTACACCGGCTTTCGAATCTCCTCCCCCGAATCCCAACTCGGTGAATAAGTTCCCGGCGCAAATGCAGCCGTCCTGGGAGGCCGTATTGAGCGCCCGGCAACTGATGGCCCAGTATTTGCGGAAAGTCTCCTTGACAGCCAGAAGAGTGGTAGTCATTCATGACTTTCTTATGTCTTCACTTGTTCAGGATGTTGAGTCCATCCCTAATGCTGAATCCTATGCTTTCACCAGTCTCTCGGCTTTCTTTTACGGCACCTTCTTTGAAGAAATGAAGGGGAAACCCTTCCCAGTTGAAGAACCAAAAAAGAGACCCACTTTTGAAGGGTGTTTTTCTGATGGGATTCTAGAAATAGTGGCTTTACAGGATGAGCCATTAAATTGCAGAACTGGAGAAATCTTCAATTCATGTAGGATCCTGGAAGGGCCTTTTCTTGATCTAATAGAAAAGGATGAAGCTGCTGAGAACAGGAAATTATGGGCAATTGGACCAATTCTTCCATCAAAATCCTTATCATCTCAGACCCAACACAGATGCTTACAGTGGTTGGACAAACAAGCTCTGAATTCAGTTATCTTTGTCTCTTTCGGGACCACAACTTCATTGCCTGATGAACAGATCAAAGAGCTGGCAATGGGGTTGGAACAGAGCAAGCAGAAGTTCATTTGGGTACTAAGGGATGCTGATAAAGGGAACGTGTTCGATGGATATGTTAGACGAGTAGAATTACCAGACGGGTTCTTGGAAAGAGTCGAAGGGCTCGGAATGGTAGTGAGGGATTGGGCCCCACAGCCGGAAATTCTTGCCCATCCAGCGACTGGTGGCTTCATGAGCCACTGTGGCTGGAATTCATGCATTGAAAGCATTACCATGGGAGTGCCCATTGCAACCTGGCCCATGCACTCTGATCAGCCAAGAAACGCCCTGCTTGTAACGGATATGTGGAGAATAGGTATTGACTGATGCGCCTCATCTAAAAGTTTAAACGGTTACAATCTGCTCATTTTAGCTTTTACTGAACAACCGCCGCCCACCCCCACCCCCCGCGGGGAAAAAAATTCGAACACGATGTTACATGCTCTGATACCATGTTGAGCTACCTCATCTACTCACATGAAAATTTATTCACTTAAATTTTGTCCTCGACAGGTTTGGTCGCGAGGGAATGGGAACAGAGGGCGGAACTAGTAAAAGCGGCGACCATTGAGAATGTGGTGAAGAGATTAATGGCATCAGAAGAAGGAAATGAGATACGCAAGCGGGCAGAGGAATTGGCAGCTGCCGTTGGGCAATCGACTGAGGAAGGGGGCGCGTCTAAAGCTGAACTCGATTCATTTATTTCCCATATCAATAGAGAGCAAGAATGTGACACTCCAAAAGCAAGTCCTATTCCCAATCTTCAGCATGTTGTTGCTTAATCAGAGTCTAGTTTACTATTGTCTTCGAGAATTATTTGTGTGCTTATGTAGGCTTTGTTATTAGAAGAACAATGACAAAGTTATGCAATCCATTGTTGAATTCTGAGTCACAATCTCTTGTCTTGATGCCAAGTCAATTAAGTTATCAAAATCCAACATGCGAAGAACAAATAATATAGAATAAGGAGAGAGTATCTCTAACAAAGAATATGATTGAGAAATAGAGAGAGGTGCATCAATTATGCTCAAATAAAGAGAATGCAAAGAGTTTAACACATTTTAGAATATATACGACCGTCAACATTTCTTTCTTAAAGTACTATGTGACACATTTTAGGTGCAACCATGTAAGATAAACACAAAATTTGACATACATACAATACAATTGGAAGAACTCGATTTTACCGCATGTAACATTACTTAATCAATTATAGTCACATAAACCAATGTGTCCATTTCAAAATGTGTGCACTTGTTGTATAAATTGATTTATTTATAGTGATATTGTGGTTGACACTTCATCTATATATTAATTAAGAGAATTAAGTTTTGGTCTCTTTTGTACCCCGATTTTCCTTCTTTTTATTTGGTAAATCTTGTGATAATTGTTCATTTTTTCTTTTTTCTTTTTTAAACAAAACCTTTGGTGAAGGAACCTAGAAAAGATTTGAACCTATGATGATTGAATTTAACACAAACCTTAACAACTTTGCTCATTTTCTTTTTGTTAAGTTTTTTCACTCATAAATTAAAATATCAAATCTGAAAGATCAATTTCAAAACAAACTCTAATCCATCTTTATTCTGATTCACCATCTTGGAAGTGTGTTGGTGAATTTAAATGTTTTTCTTTTTTTTTTTGCATTTTACATTATTTTTAGGATTTTTAAAAATATGATAGGTAACAGATCTTCTTTACCTACCCAACTTGAACCACTTTGCCCTTACTCGATTCAAGCAGGTACAGGTCAGGTAACGAGGAAGAGTGTCAATGTCCGACCAAAATATTTGATAATTATAAAGGTGACAAATTTAAATTTGATAATATTATACAATTATCGCTGAACTTATGTTTTTGAATGTATTGAATTTTAGTAATGTATTTTTTCGATTATTGCATATGTAAGAGAGATTAAATATAAGAATGTATATTGTCTTCTGAACTATCTTAAATTTTATGATTACTAAGCCAATTGATCTTATTGATTGAAACAATGTACGCTTCTGTTTTTATATTTTCTTCGAAAGTGTAAATATTACAAATTTATTATGCAACTATATAATAATATATTTTAATAAGTTTTTTTTTTTTTTTTTATCTATGTAACGCACTAATGGTTTAACTAATTCAATTATAATTGAAACAAATAGTTTATGAACATGTCTTATATATATACACTTTTTTACTATAGAATGGGGATTGAAGTAGGCGTGGGCGATGAGCTGGTTTTGGCTCAAAAAGGGGCCAAACCAACCCAACTCACAAGAAACGGCTTGTGAATAATTTGAAGCCAACCCGAACCGTTGAACCATGGTTTGGTTTGGTTTGGTTCGGGGCAGTTTAATCGGTTTAATATTTCATGAAAATGCTCCATCAGAAAATCCAAAGAGTCCAGAACTTGTAGATTTTTAATCTCCAATACAGCGTCAGATTTTCTTTATTTTTGGAGAAGAAAATGCTAAATGAAATGAGATACGTGCTTTAGCATTCAAGGAAATTTGTAAAAATGTGTTGCTTTATGGTTTCATTTCCCCGTCATCCCCCTCACTGGCTCATTCATATTTGAACATGGTGGCTCCACCTCCTCCAATGACGGGAACATGTCACGGAATTGAAGAGAAGACAGCCGGTATCCACTTTGTTTTAATTTTATTTTTTTTTTATGTTAGCATCTTTCTAGATTGGGGGTTTTTCATCTATATGACTCTTCTAATTTGGATTTGAAGAAGATAAGATCTTAGCTCAAATAAATGGCCTGCAAAGAATTTTCAGGGAAGATAATGGGAATTGGAATGCTTTGAGGAAGATGACACAAGGGCATGAATATGGGTTTCACAAAGCTACTGGATGAATGTGGATCTCAGGTTGCGGGAATGGAGATGAATAAAGAAGCATGAGTGATGTGCGGAAATTGTTGGTTACGGGTTGAATCGCAACAAATACTTTAGCTAGAAAAACCAACTCATCTCTACCCAAACAAAAGTGAAAACCAACCCAAACCATCCCGAGAAGGTTTGGTTTAGCGGGTTATGGGTTATATGCCCAGCTTAGATTGAAGGGTTTGACGGTGATTCGTACTCGAATCAAACGGATCAATAAAAGGCGTTTTATTTTTTTACTACTAATACAAACCTATAGTTCTTTATGTGGTTGGCATATGTCCAAAATTGTTCATTGAGATTTTGATGTGGGGTGACGTCAAATATCTAGTGGAGTATGTTCATTGAGATTTTGATGTGGGGTGACGTCAAATATCTAGTGGAGTATGCACAACTTCCTCGCGTTCGGAGTCGTACGTTATTTCCAATTCTAACCCCGTGTTTCTGTAATTCAAGACAATAGCATGGATATTTTTGAGAATTAACTAGACTTGGATGTAAAACGGGCCATAACGCATTATTGGTGTACTGTCACCGGGCCCACGCGGTTGGACGAGCCCATATGTGGAGTCACGAGGCTATAAATAAATAGTTTTTCTAGGGAGTTAGACTAGAGCACTGCTTAACGTGTTTGGTAATTAATTGGATTATAATTTAGATTATAATCTTTTATATGATATTATTTTATTAGTTACTTTTTATAAAAAGTAAAAAAATTACAGCTTGACTTTTATTTTTTGACTTTTTGAAAAAAATGAACCAATGAAATGATATCGTGTGACAGATATTATAATCTGGAGGAGTTGTCAAACACTCTACAAGAGTATAATGTTTCACGGCTCAAAAGATACTCAATTTATATGGACATTGTCCCCGGTCCGGTTAAGGAGCCTTATCTATTTATTAATAAGGAGCCTTACCACTCACGTGACAGAAATTTAATAAAAGCGGCCTCCTATTAGGCGGGAATCTAATAAAATCGACCAAATTTCTACCACGTAAATGATCTATCTCTTTATTAAGAGCCTTTTCTATCTTCTTAACAAATTTCACATTGTCCCTTCTTTCAAGCATTGAAGATGCCCAAAAGAACCCTTTCTTCATCTATTACACAGGAAAGAGGCGGCTAAAGTGCTAAAAATTAGAACAAAATTTTTTGGGTAATTCCAATCAAAATTGCGATCGGCTGTTAGGCAACAAATAGTGCTTGTCGTGGCTTGATAGAAGAGGTTGCAAATACGTTATCCACATACTGTTTGGTATGTGTGGTTTATTGTTAGATGACGAAATTAAAGAGCTGATAATATGATCATAATAGAACAAACAAAGATTCATCTCGAGTGTTAAATGAGGCGGATAAAACAGTGTTTTAGGCGGAGAGAAGTTAGACAAGTAATTACTAAGAAGTCAGCTCGGGAAGGCTGCTGTTATTATTTGTCACCTAACTTTTTTATTTTATGTTGAAAAGGGCAAAAATTTTCGACTATCGTAGACCATAATTCACAGGAAGCCAAATTGATTCAAGTGGAGGAGCATCTTAAGGTATAAATTTTCTAAGGAGAGCTGAGAATCCCTCACCTCCTAATTACATGTAGTCGCGTGGCAGTTTTCACTCCGTAAAGAGAGAGATAAGCTCTCTATAACCAGACTGTCTTAAGATATTCTTCTCATTTTCATTTTCAAGTGACAAAAGACTTTAGGTTACACTATGTGTCCCCCATTATCATTTATTTGTTTGTTTCTAGTAGATTCCTTTTTGTTTTCAACCAAGCTGTGGCTGTCATTTCTACTTCTTACGCACGAGAAGAGATGAGATTAGTTTCTCCGACGCTCAAATTAAGATAAGGAATACGATAGTTACGTAAACAACAATGATATGAATTCATCAGAAGTCAAAATTTACTTAAAATAAACACATAATGCGTCATCATATGGTACATGTAAACCAGTGTAGGGCAGCGTAAATGAGTTCCCTCTAACGTACACGTCAAATTTGTTTTTCGTTTTAAGATGTCTAAACAACTTCCATAAATAACGACTTCAATAGAATAATATCCATTATTATTAATGGAAAACTGCAGTGGTTTTCATGAAAGAAATGAGCACACCAACATGGAGCAAGCTCAAGTTGAAGTAGTCATGGTGCCATTTCCAGCCCAAGGCCACCTCAATCAGCTTCTGCAGCTCTCCTGCCTTGTATTAGCCAATGGCCTACCGGTTCACTATGTCGGCTCATCCATCCACAACCGTCAAGCCAGAGTCCGGGCCAATGGTCTAAACCCTCAGGACATAGCCAGACTTCATTTCCATGATCTTCCTACACCAGCTTTCGCCTCTCCTCCTCCGGATCCCAATTCAACGTGTAAGTTCCCAGCACATCTTCAGCCAGCATGGGATGCCACACAGAATCTCCGCCAACCAGTGGCTGAATTCATAAAAGACTTATCCCTGAAAACCAGAAGAGTTGTTGTTATTCATGACATTCTTATGGCAGCAGTTGTTCAGGATGTTACTTCCATTCCAAACGCTGAATCCTATCTTTACACCTCTGTTTCAGCTTTCTTTAATTCCACTTTTTTATGGGACTCCCTGGGAAAACCATTTCCGATAGATCTACCCAAAGAAGTACCTACATTTGAAGGATGCGCTACGGAGGAAATCCTAGAACTTTTGGCCTTACAGAAGGAGGCATTGAAATATAGAGCCGGAGAATTATACAATACCTCCAGAGTCATCGAAAAGCCTTTTCTTGAGCTACTAGAGAGGGAAGAAGTTGCTGAGCAGAGGAAATTGTGGGCAATTGGACCAATTCTCACCTCAAAAATCATATCAGTTAGTAGTCAACACAAATGTTTGAAGTGGCTTGATAAACAACCTCGAACTTCTGTTATCTTTGTATCATTTGGGACAACGGCTTCATTGTCAGATGACGAAATCAAAGAGCTGGCAATGGGACTAGAACACAGCAAACAGAAGTTCATTTGGGTGTTGAGGGACGCAGACAAGGGAAACGTGTTTGACGGAGAAGTAAGGCAAGTTGAGTTACCAGATGGCTTCCTGGAGAGAACTGAAAGATTGGGAATGGTGGTCAGAGACTAAATTCTTGCTCATCCATCAACTGGTGGATTCATGAGCCACTGCGGCTGGAATTCATGCATAGAAAGCATTACCATGGGAGTGCCAGTTGCAGCCTGGCCTATGCACTCTGATCAGCCAAGAAATGCCATGCTCATAACAGAAATTCTAAAAACAGGTAATTTAGATCCATCTCACCTATAAGTTTAAGCCCTTGTAGTTCATTCATTTGAATATTTTCCCTTGCACCCCCTTGAATTTAAGTTGAACCATGATTTTAAGTTGAAACCCCTTCAAGTGTAGATCAAATTCAGGTTCACCATCAGAGGTCTGACGGGCACAATCTTCAACCATGTGATGGGCCCTAAAACATGTATTCCATGTTGAATCACCTCGTCTAAAAGCTTAAGCTGTTAGACATTAAAAAATATATGTTCATTTGTGTTGAATAGGTCTTATTGTGAGGGAATGGACACAGAGGGGCGAGCTGGTGAAAGCATCCACCATTTTATTGGATTAAAATGTTTGTGGAACAAACTCAATTAGGGTGGGTAAATGACAATTTTTCTATGAAACCCATCTAGGTTTCTTTAAGGAGGCCAGTATCCCATATGGCAGCCAACATATTTTCCCCTTTTGCTTGGATTGGCAACTCCAAAAAGTTAAAACCCAAATTTTGTTTACCTGCCCATACCTAAATCTGCAGAAGAAACCAACCCCGATTTTTCTCTCATTCATTCTCTCTCCTCTCTCCATTTGCACCGATTTTGCATCCAAGATTCGAGAAATTGTTCAAGTATTATAAGTAATAAATCGAGTAATTGAACTTCACTCATGAATTGTCCGCTGTAAAGAAATTGGAAACTCCACGTATAAAAAACAAGAAAAAGAGTAAAAGTGGGGAAATTTTTGAAACCCAGATGGCTTGAATTTTCTCGTCGCCCCTTCTCTTTGGATTCCTCAGGTTGTGAAGTGAAATTGTTGGAGTTGTTCAATTTATCTAGTAAGACTTTTAGGGGAAATTCTCTTTCTCTAACAAGATGACATTTTAGGCTGTTTGTGCTTTGATTTTCAACTCGTCCAGTAGCAAACATTTTATATGGGTCTCAGTTGCCATGATTCAAGGTCCGGCATGAAGAGATTCTAACAAATTTTCAAGCTCTGGCGCCTGGTCCTAACAAGAGATGCAAAATCGGTGCAAATGGGGTAGGGAGAGGGGGAGAGGGAGGGAGAGAGAGAACACTCTGGTATATTTTGGGGTGGGGTGTGGTCAGGGCCGGCCCTGTGATTTCCAGGGCCTGAGATGACCTCCAGGTCCTCCACAAAATAGGCCCTAACATAATCCGGAAGAAAAAACATTTACCATTTCCTTTTTTTTTTTTTCCTTTTTTGATACCTGGATACATATTTTGGACGTAGGAGATTTAACTATTAATTCAATTGTCCTACAAGTACCAATAAAAAACAAACAAGCAATACCAACAACTACAATCTATAACTCTCCCAAGTCATTGAATATTGATATTTAACACATAATCATCAACTTTACAAAGACTAGTCAATAATCATTTAACATTCTAACAAAGTTCAATCTTAGATTCTTATTCATAAAAACATTTAACATCCAATTCCATTTGAAATTTGAAACTAGTTAATGCCTACAACCTATCGGCAGTGCATAACTTCAAATTCAAAGTTTAAACCTTTAAAAAAAATTATCCATCACTTACTCATCTAAACCCTCGTTCAATAGTTGTCGACTTGATTGGCGGAGGGAGATAGCACTGTAGCAGTCTAGCAGATAAGCAAAAGCTAGAAATCAGAGCAAGAAAAATTGAAATTGAAATCTAAATTTGTTAGACTAGAGAGTAGAGACTAGAGTGTAGGAAAATGCAACTAGAATCACTAAATTACAATTTAGTAATTAGAAATTTAGGATTTAGGATTAGGAATGATTAGCTATGAATTTTGGAAGCTTAGTAGCTTACCCGGTCGATAGAGACGCTGCGGGCCTGCAGCAACTACCAGAGAACGGCACCGACTGGTCAGATAACGTGGGCTGCTGCTGGTCTATGCTGGACTGGTGAGTGGTGGCATTCGTCTTCTCTTTTACTGTGTTCTGCCTCTGTTCTGTTTCGGCAGAAATTACAATATGATTTCTAATTTTTTTTTGGGTATATAAGGAGGCCAACTTTTTGGGCCTTTTTTGTTTGGAATATGGGCTTTGAATTACAAAAAAAAGTTCTTTTTAGTTAGTTGGGCTAGGTATATTATCTACTTGTAGGTCCTTTTATTTTGTAGGCTTGATGGGCCGACCTTAATCGCCTTATGACCGATCTGCCCTGAGTGTGGTGTGGTGTCGCGTCGTGTCGTGTAGGTTGGGTGGGTAAACAAAAGTTGGGTTTAACTTTTTGGCACAGGGCTTGTTCAAGCAAAAGAGGGAAAATTGGTTCGCTGCCAAATATAGGAGAAATGATATTTGTACACATAAGATGTACAAAATTTAGACGCACTATTTTGTATTTACTTAAATATTATTTGTCTCATCTTCTTTAAAATCACAACTTTTGAAGGTGTTGGTAAATTCAGAAATGTATATACAAAATTTGTATACTTTGTATGTAAAAATAGTACTTCTCACCATGTAGGATGCTAGGCTCTTTATAGAAACACAGTTGGGTTTCATAGAAAAATCAGGTAAATTTACCCCCTATTTACACTCTCCTAAAAATTGCATTTTACACTCTCAAATTCATTATATTATTATTTGAGTTTGTGGGGGACCCCCTCATTAATTGTGCTTTAAGCAGGGCAAATTTTAAAAGAACACAAATAATTGACAACCATCTAAAAATATGTTGATTTATAAACAAATACAAAATTTGAATCTTGAATATGTATTGTTACCTAATTAGGTTATGTGAAGTTTCTTTCTTTTTTTTTTTTTTGTTATTTCTTTTTAATATACATTATGACATAGAGGATGAGAAAGAAATTCAAAGAGAAGTAAATATGGTTCAGATCTGAAACCACCGACTTAAAATATAAACATCCTAAATATCATTTAATTTAATTGAATGATTAAAGTAACGTGAAAACTTACCTTACATATCAAATCTGTGAGGTTATAGCGTGCTACATGCTTCTAAAATTTCAAATTCAAATCATTACATGTTCTAAAATTTCAAATTCAAATTCATTTATAAATAGAATTAACCTAACAAAGTATACGAAATTAACGGATTGAAATTACAAATTTTCCAATAATAAATAGATTAACGGGACCACAGCACGACCTTATATCGTGATTTTGTTTTTTCACCCACTGTAAACGAAACGTGCACATAACCTGTAACTATGTGTGTGTGTGTTACGTCATAGGTGATGTACCCGTCCCGCTGGTCAGGTGAACCAGACTCCCTTATATCCTCCTCTCTCCTTCAATCCTCTCCTTCTCTCCACTGTGTGAGTGCGTCTGTGCAATAGACTCTGCATCCACAGTGACAAAATCTACCACCAAGCGGAACGGAGAGTTAGCAAAAGTACTACTTCAACTGAGGAATGGAAAAATTCATCTCGGAGGACTTTGATTTGCCGCACAAGAAATGCCCGGAGGAGAACCTCCTGCGGTGGCGCAAGGCCGTAGGAAAAATTGTCAGGAATCGCCGCCGCCGCTTCCGCTACGTCGCTGATCTCGAAAAGAGATCTGAAACTAGAGAACGGATGCGGAAACTCAGAGTATGTATCACTGGATCTTCTCTCTTTTACCTTTTTCATAGAACACAATCATGAATCAACACGTAATGACTGAATTGTTGAAGTTATTGAATTTCCATTTACAGCTTCATTTCAACGGGAAAAACTTAAGTAGTTAAGGAAATAGCTATTAGATTTCATGCTCTTCTTCACCTCTGCTCTCTCGTTCTGGATAATCCTACGAGTGCCTTGAGATATTTATTTTGACAGTTGGGAAAAACTGCCGGATTTGTTCAAGTAATCAGAATTCTTCGTTTCCAACTCATTTTACTTGGAAACTATCGTCATTCTTATACAACAATTTTAAGCTAATTGCTTTCTTTAGTCATTTGTTCAAATATTTTTTAATAATTGATGTTGGAAATCAGTTAATTTGTTAGGTTAATAATCTGCTTGGGATAAAGCAGAATCATTTTAAGTTTCTAGTTTGGAAGTACTTTCTGTAACTGTAAAGGATAAAGGAGCCTTTTTGCCTTTGGTCTTATCTCCTCTCCTTTATGAAATTCGCAGAATCCACTATCACGTGAGTCTTAAATGGTGCTACCGACGATTTGTGGAGTGGGTGTTAATGATGGGTTTTTTCGTGAATCCCCTTCAGTTTCTGTGCTATTGTCGGCCACACCTGGTCAAAGGCTATAAAAAAAATGGTTAAATGGTTTTATAATGTTTGACAAAATAATTGTTTATGTTTATAAATAAGTTTATAAATAATTACGTGTCATAATTTTATTTTATTGGTTATTTTATGTGAAAAGTCAAAAACTACGGTTTGATTTTTACTTTTTAATTTTTAGAAAAAAGTAAAACTAATGAAATGATTCAGTTTATAAAAAAATTATTTATAAACTAAGTTGTCAAACACATTTTAAGTTTGAAAAGTTTTCATATAATTATTGAGATTTATAGGGTATTTAGCAATTTCACTATATTATAATTTGTCACACGTTATTATTTTATTTGTTTTATTTTTTTAAAAAAGTTAAAATATAAAAGTCAAGCTGTAAATTTTTTTTACAAAAAATAATCAATAAAATAAGATCGGAAGAGTAAATTATAATATAAATTATAATCTAACTAGTGGTCAAGTGTTTTTAATTGTGTCATATGTAAGTAATGATTAATGTAAAGTTCATTAAATATATAATCAAACGTAATGTTGTTATGTGTCAATTTTAAAATTTAAATTGATTATTAAATGACATTGATTTTTCAATAGTTACCAAACATGGTGTATGTATATTTTTTATTAATTCCATTTTAAATTTTCACGTATTCCTCTCATCACCGTCTACAAGAAGATTCTCTCTCACGTAAGTTCCCAAAAATAGTAGTTGCAGTCGAGACGACACATAATAATAATATAATTATGAAAAAATAAAAATACATATGATATTTCATTTGTAAAGCGTTTGGCCATTATTAGATTATTTCATATGATATTTCATTTGTAAAGCGTTTGGCCATTATTAGATTATTTCATATGATATTTCATTTGTAAAGCGTTTGGTAATTATTAGATTATTTAGTTGGATTATAATCTATTATATGACATCATTTTATTGGTTTTTTTGTAAAAAATAAATAATAATTACTTAACTTTTATTTTTTGACTTTTTGAAAAAATTAAAGTCAATGAAATGATATCGTATGATAGAGGAGTTGTCAAACACTCTATTAGCTGTCTAAACAGTGGCATATGTATAGTGGTCTATGGAGTAAATTTAGTAATATTTAGAGTATCTTTAATGCTGAAAGTCTTAACTTGTAGTCTAAAAAGTAGAGAGACCAAAAAATTAGTGGACTTTATGTGTTCTTATTTTCTTGTAGTTTTCTTTTTCTTTTAACTACTTTTTAGTCATTTACACTATATTTTTTCTATTTTTTCTTTCTCTTTTACTTGTATAGTTTAAAAATATACTTTTATTTTCATATTCTCTACTATTATTTTATTATTATTTTTAAATTTGTCTCTTTTTCATTTTTTTACTTTTCTCTTTTTTCCTAAACCTCTTTCCACTGGCATTCAATTAAAATAATCTTCTTCTTCATCTCTGTCGTCAAAAACCATTTATTAAGGATGCTCTTTTTTTTTTTTTTTTAGAAGCTCATATTTTAGAGATGCTTTTAGAGCTCGTTTGATACCTTTTGTTTTACTGATGTATAATTTTATTTATTAATATAATATTTGATTTGATGATTATTAAATTGTAATTAAATATTTTTCACTTTTTTACATTTTTAATATATATTTTACTTTTTTTTTATTATAAATTCTCTACATAACAAATAAAGTATATGAAACAAGCTCTTATAGTCTAACAAGTTTTTATTTTAGTAAGTTTTTATTTTGATTTTTAATTGTGATTTATAATGGTAAGCATTAGCATATGGTTCCTGTGAACAGGATTTGACCCTTGGTTTTTTTGTAATTTAAAATTGAGACTGGCCAAAAATCCTAACGGGAAACGGGTGCTGGCTCTTGATCTGGAATTTTTTGTGCCGCAGAGAATGGGTTCCTTTGGAGGTGGTTAATAATAATTTATAATGGGATATGTTAGTCAAAGGAATTATGATGAATCACCCGAGGGGGTGGTAGCCATGTGAAAAGATAGCATTAAATAATCTGTTTGGCCCCTGCGGCCTGAAGGGGTTGCCGAATGGGACACAACTTTTCTTTATAATAATGTCAAGGGACGAAATTTTCTTGAAACTTCTGCTTGAGTTTGACGTTGATGAAATCGTCTGCACCGCAAATTGTTTAATAATGGGGTCTGTCCCTTTCCTATGTTCTGATCTATTCTAGTGTTGTCTTTATTGACTTCGTCGCTCGCCGTATGGCACGCGTCACTGATGCTGGTGCGTATTTTGCCTGGACTGGCCACAGCGGGCCCCGCTAACCACAGCGGGCGCAGCTAATTTGGTGTTGCCAGATTTCCAAAAATCGAGGTTGTCTTCTGGAAATTGTCAGAATTGCCAATTTTCTTTCCTAAATCTTGACTGGCATATTGACTGGTCTATGAAAATACCGGGAATTTGGCCTAAGAAATTATGCTGCTAATGAACTTTTGAAACATTTATTATTTTATCTAAAAAATCTATTGCACAACATTTCTAGCAATGATCTGGAAAATTCACGGTTAATTGATTCATTGTTTGTGTTAATACACAGTGTATTTAGATAAGGGTCAGAGTTTGGTATCCAAATATAACTGTCATAATTGAAAATTTTGCATATGTAGAAGCTCCTATATTTGACAGATTGCTTTGATGGTGTGAAAAAATAGCTCAATTTCACATGAAATGTCACCAAAGCATGTGTAAAATTTAGGGATTTCAGTATTTATTACATTTGAGGCCAGCAATAAGTGGTCGCCAAACATGCCATAGGACTCACAACGCAAGAGACCAAGCTTTCCTTGAATTGAAATGTTGCAAGTTGAATGAAGTGCAACACATATCATATTAAGTAAGAAGAGGAAAAATGAGCGTACAGTGCTTTAGCCAATGGTATGAGAAAGTGTCTTGACTGCCATAATTGACATGTTGATGGATGTAATTGAGCTTAAAAGGGAAATATAACTCTGCCAGCGGACAGGCTGACTGAGTCACCCAACATTGGTCTTAGACCTTATTCATTACTCAGATTCAAGCTTTTGCTCCTTTCATCTGACCTGACCGTTGGAGTTCAAAAGGAATTATAACGAGTTAACAACAATTCAAGCAAGGAATCATGTGCCAAAGCTGATTCTATGTCTGTTCTCATTTATCTATCAGCACATTGGATATTTGCAAATTTTCTAGGAATTAAGTGATAAAAATGATATGCCTCCATACGCTTGGCTGGATTATCCCGCCAAACGCACACGTTCTAGGATCTCATTGGACACACCATTTTTATCACTGATGAGCAACAAGACAAATCAATCTAATTGTTATGGAAGATCTTTGCGTAGATTATGCATTGACATAGAGCATTATTATGGTAAAGTTCATTTTTGCCACCTGCTAGGCAAATACTCCACATCTAATCTACTGGCACAGCATTTGTGCACCTTCTGTTAAACAAAACCTTCTTACATCAAATAGTTAGGCTTGGCAATACGTAGTCAAACTTTTTTCTTCAAGTAATACGACTTGAGAAGAGCAATGTACTTTTTTTCAATCCTTGAGAGTGTTTTGTCCCTGACCTCATGTCATAATAATCTCGCCATACACAAAATGCCGAATTGAACTCAAAGCCTGTATTATCACCTTCAGCAGTGTGCTGCTTTGTCTAATGAAATTACTTCATCTGATTACACTCGTTGTTCCCTTGTTCGTTTACCAGGAAAGTATACGAGTGTGTTTCATGAGATCGGACTGTGCTGCCTTCAAGTTTATTGATGGTATACTTTCTCACGTCAGTAACTTCCCTAACTGCAAGAGCAAGTTGTTCTTGATCCAGTCTTGTTCTCATTATTAGTATCTAATTTCCCTTGTGTAATTCTTGTACCAGGTTTACCATTGGGAGTGCCTAAAGAACCAGGTGAATCCCTGGAAGAAGATCTTGATGCAGATATTATAAATGGGCTCCCTGAAGAGTCTAGAGAAGCAGGGTTTCAAGTTCACCCAGATAAACTTGCATCCATTGTTTCTTCCTATGACATTAAGACATTACGAAAACTCAAAGGAGCTGAAGGACTTTCAAAAAGATTGCATGTTTCTTTGGATGAAGGAGTCAAATCAAGTGATGTTCCTATCCGGCAAAATGTCTATGGTTCCAACCATTACACTGAGAAACGTTCCAAGAGTTTCTGGATGTTTGTATGGGAGGCTTTACATGATCTAACGCTAATCATCCTAATAGTTTGTGCGGTGGTTTCTATTGGGGTGGGGCTGGCCACTGAAGGGTGGCCCAAGGGCATCTATGATGGGTTGGGAATTATTCTTAGTATACTATTGGTGGTTTTAGTTACTGCAATTAGTGATTACAAGCAATCACTACAGTTCAAGGAATTAGATAAGGAGAAGAAAAAGATATTTGTCCAGGTTATTAGGGACGGGATTCGTCAAAAAGTCTCCATATATGACTTGGTTGTTGGGGATATTGTCCATTTATCCATTGGAGACCAGGTGCCAGCTGATGGAATTTTTGTATGTGGATACAACTTGTTGATTGATCAGTCAAGCTTGACTGGTGAAAGCGTGCCAATAAATATATATGAAAAAAGACCTTTCCTTTTGGCAGGATCCAAAGTTCAAGATGGTTCTGGTAAGATGCTGGTGACCACTGTGGGTATGAGAACTGAATGGGGGAAATTGATGGAAACTCTAAGTGAGGAAGGAGAAGATGAGACACCCCTGCAGGTGAAGCTGAATGGTGTAGCAACTATGATTGGTAAGATCGGGCTGGCATTTGCTGTACTGACTTTCTTAGTTTTGACTGTCCGATTTGTGGTGGAGAAAGGACTTCAGCATGAATTTACCAAATGGTCTTCCAGGGATGCTCTAACACTTCTAAATTACTTTGCTACAGCAGTGACTATAATTGTTGTTGCAGTTCCAGAAGGGCTGCCTCTGGCTGTAACATTAAGTCTTGCATTTGCAATGAAGAAGTTAATGAACGACAAGGCATTAGTGAGACATCTATCTGCCTGTGAAACAATGGGTTCTGCCACTAGCATTTGCACTGATAAAACTGGGACATTGACCACAAACCATATGGTTGTGAATAAAATATGGATTTGTGGAAAAGCGAAAGAAGTAAAAACTAGTGGAGGAAGGGCCACGTTAGATTCAGATGTTTCAGATAATGTAATAAGCATTCTCTTTCAGGGGATATTTAATAATACAGGTTCTGAGGTTGTCAAGAATAAAGATGGAACTCACTCTATCTTGGGCTCACCAACTGAATCGGCATTATTAGAATATGGATTGCTTTTGGGTGGTGATTTTTATAATGAACGCAGGACGTGCAACTTATTGAAGGTTGAACCATTCAATTCAGAAAAGAAAAAGATGTCTGTGCTTTTGGCTCTTCCAGATGGCAAAGTCCGAGCTTTCTGTAAAGGTGCATCCGAGATTGTATTAAAAATGTGTGACGGGATGATTGGTGCCGATGGTGTGCCTGTTCACTTGTCAGAAGAACAGGCAAGAAACACCATGGACATTATTAATGGGTTTGCTGGTGAAGCTCTGCGCACTCTATGCTTGGCCTTTAAGGATATGGACGACGGGTTTCAAGAAAATGCTATACCTGATTCTGGCTACACATTGATTTCAGTAGTAGGAATCAAGGATCCAGTTCGTCCAGGGGTAAAGGAGGCAGTTAAAACTTGCTTGGCAGCTGGAATTACTGTAAGAATGGTCACTGGTGATAATATTAATACAGCTAAAGCGATTGCGAAAGAATGTGGCATACTTCTTGATAGTGACCTTGCCATTGAAGGTCCAGATTTTCGCTGCAAGTCTCCTGATCAGATGGTTGCCATCATACCAAGAATAAAGGTGGGGTGGTGGACGGTAGATTCATAAGTGTAATATGGGGCAATGTATTTGAAAATAATAAATTCTCTTCTAAAATGTTTTGTGGATGTAGGTCATGGCTCGGTCATCTCCTACCGATAAGCATGTTCTGGTAAAGAATTTGAGAGGAAGGCCTATAGAGGAGGTGGTTGCAGTTACAGGTGATGGGACCAATGACGCTCCAGCCTTACATGAAGCTGACATTGGGCTTGCCATGGGCATAGCAGGAACTGAGGTTTATTCATCTGAACTTTTGCTACATAAGCTGATTTTGCATGGCATTATTTTCATTTTGCTGCCTCCTAATGCTGTTTCACCCGGAATCCTTCTGGAAGAAACTAGAAAACTGACATTCTTGAATTTGGGAAAATTTTGAGCTCTTTGGAATATCACTGGTCAACTATGTGGTTTCTCCATTGAAGCTGATCAATAGCCTGCTCTATCTGTAATTTACCCCGGGTGATTATGGTTTCTGTTTGCTTTGTTATTTGGAACATTATGAACTATTTTCAGGTTGCAAAAGAAAGTGCTGATGTAATTGTACTGGATGACAATTTTGCGACGATTGTGAATGTAGCAAAATGGGGGCGTTCGGTTTACATAAACATTCAGAAGTTTGTGCAGTTCCAGCTGACTGTCAATATAGTTGCTCTCATGATCAACTTCATATCTGCATGCGTCTCAGGTAATTTGGAGCTGATAATTGGGTTTTCTTTTCTTCAAGATGTGGTTATCAACAAATAAAAAGAAATAACAAATAAGTGTCTGAAAACCAAAAAAAAGTGAAATTAAAATTTACTTCGATTGAACTTTTATCTAGTACTAAAAAAATTGGTGAACATGTGAGCAACATTTTTCTTCTTCTTACCAATTTCAGGATCAGCTCCCCTTACGGCTGTGCAACTGCTTTGGGTGAATCTGATTATGGACACTTTAGGTGCACTTGCACTGGCCACTGAACCACCACATGATGGACTGATGAAACGGCCTCCTGTTAGAAGGACTGAGAATTTCATTAGCTGGACCATGTGGAGGAATATCATTGGTCAGAGCATTTATCAGTTAGCTGTTCTTCTAGTCCTCAATTTTCTTGGGAAGAAATTGTTAGGACTTAGTGGTTCCAACGCTACTGCAGTACTCAATACATTCATATTCAACACCTTTGTGTTCTGTCAGGTAATCATCTTAATGACTTTATTTACTTTCAATACTTTTGCCAGAAATTTTTGCTTTTTCTTCTAGATGTTTAATGAATTTCCTAATTATCGTGTCCATAAGAAAGAAAAACTAATACCAAGCAATATGCAATTGTTGGAATTCTTCCTTCCCTCTTAAGAATAGTTTATTAATTTCTCAATGCCGGAATATACATATTATTTGTTGTTGGGAAGAATCGTGCATAAAATGTATTGTTTGTCCCATCAGTAATAGGATTGACACGTATTCCAAATTGAATCTAAATTGGAAGCAGATCCCTTTTACGTTTTTACAAACCGGAGATCTCTAACATGGTGATGGGCATCTTGCAATAAGATTTAAAAACCCCTCGTAGTCCCACCAAGCATAACTGCTTATGATAGGAGGTTTCGGTTGAAGTACTTTGTGCTCATTATCTATTATCCGAAGTACGTATTTTATATGGCATACATAGCAAATAGCGGACCACCTAAATTCCTTGTGTTTAGTTCTTTCGTTCATACTTTGCAATAAAATCCAGTATTTAGATTTCCGCACAACAAAGTTCCTGTCTTGAGCATTATTTTTTGGTTCCCCCAGGTCTTCAATGAAATAAATAGCCGCGACATTGAGAATATAAACATTTTCCATGGTATGTTCGGAAACTGGGTATTCATAGGAATCATCACAGCCACAGTTGCATTCCAAGTCATTATAGTTGAGTTCCTGGGCACCTTTGCCAGCACTGTACCGTTGAACTGGCAACTATGGCTTCTCAGCATTGCGCTTGGGGCAGTAAGCATGCTCATTGCAGTTATTTTGAAGTGTATACCTGTTAACTGGAAGACGAATAGCCAACATGATGGTTATGAGCGGCTTCCAAGTGGTCCAAGCGGCCAAGACATTGTTTGAAAACACGGCTCCTTTTCTCGTGAACTTCCCCCTTTTTGGCCGTGATTGGGTCATTGATTTCGCCCTGAAGAAGTAAGGACTGTGAACATTTTTGGATAGGAACTGAAGATTATCATCCACTTATTTTGTTTGGAGCCTGATTATAAAAGATAGTTGGCTGAACTTTCTTTTTATCCATGTATTTTGCAGAACTCAAAAAGATACTTGGCTGAACTTTCTTTTTATCCATGTATTTTGCAGAACTCAAATTTATTGCACATTTTCCCAATTTTTTTTTAAAATATATGTGCTGCACACTTTTAACACTGCTATTTGGATAGGAACTGAAGATTATCATCCACTTATTTTGTTTGGCGCCTGATTATAAAAGATACTTGGCTGAACTTTCTTTTTATCCATGTATTTTGCAGAACTCAAATTTATTGCACATTTTCCCAATTTTTTTTTAAAATATATGTGCTGCACACTTTTAACACTGCTATTTGGATAGGAACTGAAGATTATCATCCACTTATTTTGTTTGGCGCCTGATTATAAAAGATACTTGGCTGAACTTTCTTTTTATCCATGTATTTTGCAGAACTCAAATTTATTGCACATTTTCCCAATTTTTTTTTAAAATATATGTGCTGCACACTTTTAACACTGCTATTTGGATAGGAACTGAAGATTATCATCCACTTATTTTGTTTGGCGCCTGATTATAAAAGATACTTGGCTGAACTTTCTTTTTATCCATGTATTTTGCAGAACTCAAATTTATTGCACATTTTCCCAATTTTTTTTTAAAATATATGTGCTGCACACTTTTAACACTGCTATTTGGATAGGAACTGAAGATTATCATCCACTTATTTTGTTTGGCGCCTGATTATAAAAGATACTTGGCTGAACTTTCTTTTTATCCATGTATTTTGCAGAACTCAAATTTATTGCACATTTTCCCAATTTTTTTTTAAAATATATGTGCTGCACACTTTTAACACTGCTATTTGGATAGGAACTGAAGATTATCATCCACTTATTTTGTTTGGCGCCTGATTATAAAAGATACTTGGCTGAACTTTCTTTTTATCCATGTATTTTGCAGAACTCAAATTTATTGCACATTTTCCCAATTTTTTTTTTTAAATATATGTGCTGCGCAGAACTCAAATTTATTGCACATTTTCCCAATTTTTTTTTAAATATATGTGCTGCACACTTTAACACTGCTATTTGGATAGGAACTGAAGATTATCATCTACTTATTTTGTTTGGCGCCTGATTATAAAAGATTACTTGGCTGAACTTTCTTTTTATCCATGTGTTTTGCAGAACTCAAATTTATTGCACATTTTCCCAATTTTTTTTTTTAAATATATGTGCTGCACACTTTAACACTGCTTATTGTATTTTCTATTTAGAACGTAAACTGATAAATATCAGTTCCAGACAGTAACTAATTCTAATGTGAATCTTAATGAGGTTGTTCTTAAAGTACATCATTACATGATTAGAATCGACTTTGTAAACTTCAATTTTAGGTTAGGATTTTATATTTTGTTTACTTGTTTATCATGATTTGTTATGGGAGTTGGGGTGAATTGTGTCTCAAAACTATCGTGTAAATATACCACACGCTTTCAAAAAGACATACAGTTAGTCATTTTTACACTAATCATTTGTTTCTTTTACGATTGATGAGAAATGATGGCTACTACCATTTTAAACTTTCTTATACTTGATGCAAAATGTAAAAAGTTCACGGAGTGAAAACAAGGTTGAGCAAATTGTCGCTAGTGGGTGGTATCACATGATAATGCTTAGTGAAAGATTTTAATCATGTGTCACGCGTACTTATGGCACTACTAGTTGGTCACTTATTAAGTGAGTGTCAATTGTCGGGTCAGTATCCGCATTAGCATATGACACTGTGAGTTGCCATATGAATAGTGTCACAACGCAATTCAAAACTACATGTCTAATGAATAATGAGTTATGATATATATTGGTATGTCTTTAATTCTATAGAAGTTACATCATTGATGGCTATGAGTATAGGTTCTAGTATTTGTAAGATAATAATTGTTGCTTGTAATTGTACTATTTCATTGATGATGAAAATTGACCATAATTGGCACAATTTTTTTATGTTGTTTTCAACTATCCTTTTCCCCCTTTTTTTTATATATTTTTAATACTAATTCTCAAGCTCAAAGCTTTGTTTTCAACTACATAATTGAGTGATGGTTACTAATTTTAATAATTGCATTTATTGGCAGAATATTAAAAGTATTACGATAAATTATAATTTATAGTTCATGACTTCAGTTATATTAAAGAAGACATAAGATAAGCATCAATTATCCTCTTCTAAGCTTCTCTATGTTGAAGAATTGCATTGCATAATTAAACTTGTCCTCTAATGTTATACACGATGCCAGTTGATGAACATGAAATTGTCACACAAATAGTAAAAACGTTTTTGGAAGTTCGGTAGGGTAAACCTTGAAATGAATTGGCAATGTTGCATCCTTTAAATTCAATTGGCATCTAACTAAACGGAAACTTGAATGTTTCACCATCCAAATAATTAGTAAGAATTCCAGTTATCCTTATTAAAATAGTGAAGTTATTTATAACTTTACATTATAGACTCCACTATTATTTTAGCCTCTGAATTTAGTTGACAGTTGACACATAACCAAATTTAAGACAATGTGGTCCACATAGTATAAAACAAGTCACCGACATGAAAGCAGTAATAGGTAGTTTTTTTACAACCTTAACTGATAAAGAATTTTTCTTTATCGAAAGGTAAAAAATGTAATCATAAAAAAGACATCTCCAATAACGTTACTTTTTCTTTTATGCTATCTTTTGATTTAATGTGACCTGAGTTATTTGAATTAGGGCTTGTTTGGTATCATTTATTTTTCTCATTTATAAATTTATATATCTTTGATTTGATAACTACTCAACAATCACCATACATTTTAAACTTTAATTAAATCTCCACTACTCATTTTCATTTTTTATAAATTCTTTTTATAAATTAAGTTTATAAATATAAACAAACAGTCCTTAAATGGTAAAGTGTACGCAGTTGCCTTTACCCTTCCAATTTTTCTTATTGGAAAAGTAAAATAGGGTAAAAATCGCATTCTTTTATGATGAGCATGACGTATGCGACCTTAGCTTTAATTTGAGGAAAATGGAGTGAAGATCACAGTAGAAAACCCACATAATTTTGACCCTCAAAATCCGATATATTTTCACTATTGCCACTTCCCCTCTACAGTTACTTCCTGTGGAAACTCGTACGCTCTTTTTCCCCCTGTGGAAATAGATCGGAAGATAAGCTGCCCCGAGTCTGAAAGACTGAAACTCTCTATGGTTTCCTTCTCCAGAGCAAGGAAATATCAGGTCCTGTCGTCCGGTTGCGGTAAAGTTCTCTACATTATCTGCTGGTTTCGTCAAATATCAGTTCAATACTCTTTCTTCTACTCACGTATTTCTGTTTCTTGTCAAGTTTTTAGATTATTGGATAGTGAAATTCTTAAAGCGTAGGTTGGGTAACATTTGTTTGTAATAGCCATTTTTTGTTGCAGAAATCATTTGTTTTGCCATTTTTTTTCATTTGCATGGTGATTTTGTGGTGTTCGCTTGTGAAATGAGCTTTCTTTACTGGCGTTTTTCCTTTTCCAGTTCGGGATCCTTTGCATATCTGTTTGTGCGTAAAGGAAGAGTGTTCATATGCTATACGTTTGACGAAGTATAGTTAAGGGTTCTGACTATGCATCATATGTAGAAAACAACGAAAGCAATGTAAATCTTTTTTGTGTAGGTAATATTTTGCGCTTCAGGAGTATAAGACATCGGAAAGATTTTATTTTTTGAAAAGAAATATGAGGACAAGAGGGTTACTGAGCTGGGATTTATATTCTAAGTATTACTATTATTTCCTAATTTTGCATATTACATTGTTGTGCATCTTCTATTATTTATTATGTACTCCCTCCGTCCCAATTATATAGTCTTTTTTGTTATTCACAAGGATTAAGAATGTTGTTGGAACAGACCAACGAGTAGCCCTAGTGGATAAGGGCGCTTCTTACTAGACTATTAACCCGGGTTTGAGTCTCCACCATCCGCTCCCCCTTCCTCCCATTGTAATTAAAAAAAAAATGTGGGTGGAAAAATAAATATTGGGAATCGTGTTCCTAATTTATTCAATGTCTAATTGTTGAGTTAATAGTTACAACTATAGCATTAAATAAGGATATGTTTGTAAAGTAACACAAAATGAACCTTTTAATATTGAAACAAGACTTTATAATTGGGACGAATAAAATGGAAAAGTAGGCTATATAAATGGGATGGAGGGAGTATCTTCCAAAAACATGTGCTTATTTTCACTAAATTATCTTATAAGAAAATGAAAGGATATGGCATCTGGATTACAAATAAGGAAGAAGTAGCCGGTTATGCCTCTGTCGCCATTGTGCATTTTATATAAGAGTATGTTCTGAAGTGTTGATTTTCAGGGAAATAAATGTAGAAGAATTTTATATATAATGATGATGCCTTTGGAATAATTGTAGCAAAAATGTTATAAGACAGTGGAATTGTTTGATGGAGGAAGGACTTGTTACACTTTGATTTTTGAAAGTTGAGTAAGTACATACCAGAAAAAAGCACATAACAGAATGGATAAAAGAACCTGTTGTGAGTATTAGACCATGACTTAGTGTAAAGTTACAGAACTGAAAAACAAAAGGAAGTAAGAAACTTGACTGCATGATGCACATATGGACCTAGCATCAATTTCCCTACCTATCTGTCCAAATCAAAGCAATTGGTAAATTTATAGAACATGATTATGGGCAAATCATGTTTGTGTTGCTAAAACGACCCAATGGCCAGTTTTGATCTATTCTTGAAATGTGTGCAGAACAGATCTTTTTCCATATACTCTTTGAATAGATGTTCGTCTGTGACATTTTTCATTTTCACATTTCAGGTTGAAGTTTTCTGAAGTTATGGATTTTGCTATTTGGGACCCAGCAGATTATCGAGGTTCAGTATTGTTGTTGTCTAAGTAGAGATTGTGATATAGTTGTTCAGTGTACTGGTGAAAAAGTTTCCTGGGCGGGCGGTTATATTCACATTTTACATGATTTGTATACTCTGTTTCACCCTTTGGCCTTTTG
>CAVNYN010256425.1:0-11716 GCA_963692815.1 Nyctanthes arbor-tristis | reverse complement strand
TGGGGGGTGTTCCACATAAAAGTAAACTCACAGTTTCAAAATTAATGGGATCCATCTCCTTGAGCTTCTGCACATGACCTTTACTGTCTGGATCAAATACGCTCCCTATGAAACTATAGACTTCAGCAAAATCCGGAATGCCTAAAAACAAAATAGAAATGAGCAACCATCAGACAACAACTACTGAGAGAAGTAAATTGCATGCAGGTCCTACAATTTTTAAATCGACAACTCACTAAATGGCTTATCTGCAACATTCCTGCAAGCCAAGACAGTGGAAAATATGGAGTGAATGGTCATGCATATTTAATCTCTCCAGAAAAGATCAAAGCCCCGCCAGAACACAGACTAGAGCTCAGATTCCAGAAATCCAATCATGCTTTCACATTTTTATACGAATATATTATATATGATGCTAGGATGAGCGCAGATACATTGTCTCTGAATGTTGCAGAACATCGCTAACTTAACCTAAATAACCAAAAGCACACTATAGAATTGAAGTCCACAAATACAACTTCCTGAAGCACTATAGAACTCCCATAACAGCAAATAATTTAGGTATAATAATTCTCAAACGATACCATCTCTCAAAGATTAGAATATGATCACAGAAGTACCTAAAAGGATTAATCACTTAATTAGTTGAAAACCTAATTAAAAACCAGTGAAGAGATCCTATGTATCTGCTTTAGTATTAATTTCTGATAAGCATACCGATCGACCAAACAGCTAATGAGTGAAAATCTAATGCACATGTGCAATATGAATTACACAAAATGAAGAGGGCAAGACGCTTCAAGCCATCTAAAGATGTAAAACTGACAAAGGAATCCATAAAAACACGGTTTGCAGCATGGACAACCAAAGAGTAAAAATTCTAAGAAACTCTACAGAGCAACTCTTTTGGTTTTGGGATTAGATAGTGTCTCTTAAAGGTTCGAGCATGCAGCGTGTCGGTAAAACTTGGCCATGATTGCTCATAAGTTGGACCAACCGGAAAGAAAAGCATGACAGATAATCTTACCATGAAGCAAAGATCCTTGCTTGCCCTGCTGTGGTAACCTAGAACTTGATGGTGTTCTACTTGAATCCCCAATAACATTCATGCCGCCGTCACTAATATTTGCAGCCTCCTTGGATGCAATATCAGCTGAATCTATAACAATGATGTCACAATAAGTGCCAAATATCTTCTTCACTAAGTATAAGTTTTCTATTTTTCTGGATACGGAAGTAAAATTCATTCTTTCACTTAAATTCTTTACGTGTAATAATAATGGACTAGAAAAATATTTAAAACTCTTATCCATGCCTTCAACGCCATGAAGATTGTATTCGTTTTGCGATATAACAGCTCCACTTGATGGATTGTTTAGAAGCATGGAAGCCTCGTCCCATGTTGGATATCCAGATGCAAGAGAATTCACTGAAGAAGGATAAGCCATAGATGCTTGTAGTGGAACTAAAACTGCCAAAACGTAGTTAAGATGCCATAAATTTGAGAACTTGAGGCCTCATATCATATTTATTAACAGAGCAAAGACAAACCATTTCTGGGTGCCTTCTGTGGGTATGGATGAGCAGCTTTGCGCTTAGGGCGGGGAGGAGGTACATGTGCTACTGCTCCATTCTTCTGAACTTTTAGAAAATATTTTTGTGCATGACTACGTATCTGTTGAAAAGAATCATACAATCACATGCATAAGTGAACTTTGCAAGTAAGCATTGTTCAAATGCCTTAGATAATAAAAGACAAATAGTTATGGCCAAAAGAAATATTCATATACTCCGAACCCCAACCAAACCCAATCTGGAGGGAAACTTGAAACTATAACAAAATTCTACAAATATTAACTCCAAGCCCCAAATTCATGTCATCAACGCAGTAATTCTCCAATCTCCTGGTATATTAGAGATAAACATATGTTGTTGATGTTGACTGGTAGAAATATTACACAACTCATAACGGTGTCACTGATACCTGAATTACAGTCTTCGAACCCACAAAATCTTCAATTTTCTTCCAATCCCGATCAAACCTGAATCATAAAGAAATTTGGAAATCTAAGCTTTAGAAAAGCGGTTAACTAGTGCGCAAAATAACAAAGTACCATCTCCATCTTAGACCTTAAAACCTAAAGGAAATTTTAGTACTTATTTTTTCAAAACTCAATGAACTAATCAAACCTTAAACATTAGAATCATAATTTTTCATCGTTCAGAGGCAGCTAACTTCAAACTCCTGAATTTCTACTTTTACCGTTCCAATCCTCTCGCCACACGTTATTATACATTATTCAGTATATACATAACATGAGGAAGGAAATATAATGGGGCTTAACAGTTGGAGAGCTTCGAGGAATTTGTCGTGCTCTTCATCAGTCCAGCTTTCTCTGGACTTGGTTATGGTATAGGGCTTGCGGACCTTCTTACCCGACCCGTCTGCAGGCGGCGGAGTGGAATTTGAGGAGCTCATGTTCATTGTACCGGCGGCTGCCGATTTGCGGGCAACAGGGGTGGAGAAATGGTGCTCCCGTTGGATTGGGTGTGTTTTGTGTATGTAAATGAAACTGGCTGATTAGAGGAATTCTAGACCAGTCAATTAATCGCTCATTGACTTCGTGGACGTCTTTATGAGCCGATTTAATCGGCCCCCGGTTCGGATCGAATTGGATAATAACAATTTTAGCATTTTAGCGAGTATCTTAGGAGTTCTGAGCTAAACATCCAAAAAAATGATAACTAGATAGATATATTTGTTAAAAAAAATACCAAGTAAATATAAGAGTTAATTGATTAACGTGGCTGGCTAATAAGGAGGTAGCTCAACAGTAGACATTTTTTTACCAAAGTTTTCATACGAGTTCAAGTTATAATCTCACTACTCATCTTCTCCGTTTGTAATGTAATAAAAGAAGAGTTAATTGAGTCACCTATATTAATAGTCGCATTTCTTATTGTTATGAAACATTTAAGTATTTTTCCATATGTACTGTAGTAAGCTCAGACCTTGATCGCTATTGAAATTTCTGATAGCAACAATTGATCTTTAAAAAAAAATATATCAACTATAATAGTGGTAATAATTGTATGTGAAAAGAATATTCAAAAAAATGTATGTGGAAAGAAACATGATTTTTATTATAAGTGAGACATTTACGTTCATGTGTTAGAGTCATCAAATCAATACAATAAAACGTGTCATTTTTTAGTCTTAATTGGGATCATAGGAGTATGATAGTAATTAGAATCAGAATTAAATATACCAATAGATTTAGCCCTTTATATACAAACTAAAACAAATCCCATTCTCAGTAAAAAAAAATTGTCATCTATAATAGGGTAAATTGCAACAAAGGTCCCTCACCTTTGTGTTCATTTCCATTTTAGTCTTCTACATTTTAATCTATACAAATAGGCTCTCAATCTGTGCATTCATTTGCACTTTTATCCAAAAGCATATAATTAATTATTAAAATGATGGGATATGTTTGGCAATGCTATTATGATTAAAATTAACTCTAAAATTTGCATCACATAATAGTAAAGAAAAGTGATATATGCACATAATGATAAAACAATTATATGAAATTTTAAAATTTTTTCACTATACGTGTATGTCACTTATCTCTAATATCACATAAGTACATAAAGTGAATTTTAAGTTTAATTTCAATTATAGTATTATTCAATTCAAATGATTGCCAAACATACCCTAACACTTTGACAATTAAATATACGCATTTTGATGAAAGTGCAGATGAATACAAAGATGGGAGCTCTATCTATCTATATTTAAAAGTTGGGGAATAAAGTGCAAATTAACACAAAAGTTGAGGACCTTTACTCTAATTTTATTCTTATAGTATAAGCCGAGTGTTTTTTTTTTCTCTCTCCTCTTTTTCCTGCGAAGTGTCCAGTTTATTAGAAATTAAGTAAACACACCTACGAATAGAACTCTTAGTTACACACCTAACAGTCACGTAGCATTGCTGTGGACGATTAAGGCCCTATGTTAGCTAACTTGGCTCTACATTCGACAATGTTATTTAGATTGGCCTAACTTGAGTATTCACTGTCTTTTATATTCGATGTTATGATTTCAATTACAAGGTATGGGACTTACCCAATATTGCATAGGTGGGGAAAAATGAATCATTAGGAGTTTAGGTATATGGCTAGTCTCAAATGGAAAAGTTATGAGAAAAATATTGGGTTTATAAATCCATAGGCACACTTCCCTCAACAATTAGTTTTTCAAGGTGAATTCTACTTAAGAGGTTGTAACAATTTGTATCATAGCAGGTTTCACGGTAGTGGAGGTGACTTTGGTGTTGCAATGTTCATCTGGAACTACCCATGATTAGTTCAACCTACCCAACGCAGGAAGTGACATTGGTATTGCAGTGTTTGTTCGAGATTAATCATCTAGTGCAAAGCATGCCGTCGTAGGTGTCTGGACTCTGGAGTAGGGTAGAATGTCATGATTCCAATTGTAAGTATGAGACTTGTCCAACATTAATGGAAAAAAAGAATGAATCATCAATCATGTGGGGCTTAGATATAAAGGGCAATTTTCACTCTACATCATGACATTTCAATTTTTACACAATTTTATCCTCATTTCTTTGGCCTACGAAGCTCCCAACCTTCTATTTTCTCCCCGTTTTTGCAGCTAAAAATTTGTCCTGGGGGATGGGGCTCCTTATTTTACTACCGTAAATGGCAACAAAAAGGGGTAGGGTAGAATCCCCCCATTGCTCTTCCTGTACTTCTTCTCCTATAAATGGATCGAGCTTGATCTGTGCTGGCCCACAATTTTTTGGGCACAGCAGAGTGGATCGGATTGGATCAAAGTCAAATCAGAGTGATATTAGATAAAGAGAAATAGAAAACAAGAAATTAGAATTAAGGCATTATGATTTGGTTCCATTTTTGTAAATTGAAAATGAGTTTTTTTCTTCATAGTGGATCTACCTCGATCCACATCCACTAGGGGATCTGTAGGAGATCGAAAAATATGAGTAGATCTGTCTAGCCGATCCGCAAATCAGCAACATTTTTTCGATTTTGATTAGGTATTTATCTGGTTTGGTAAGGATCGAGCTTTCCATCATTATCTCTGGAAGTTGTCGCTGAATGGGTGGATTTTTTTCTTTTTTCTTTTAATTATATTGTTCTTTAATTTTTGTATTTTTTTATTTAAAGAATCAATGGTGTAATGATAATTCTAATAGGAATTAATTATAGAAATTCAAAGGCTCGGGGCAAAAAGTGTTAGTGAGAATGTATCTTGAAAATAAGTGAAAAGTCGGGCCCTGTATGCCAAAAAAAATTATGAGAACAAAATTGTGTAAAAATTGAAATGTTAGAACCTAGAATGAAAACTACCCTTTAAAGAATCATTGGTATAAGGGTGAGCTTAATTGGGATTAACAGTTAAATTCGAAAGGTAGGGATAGAAAGTGAGGTTAGAGATGCAACCCGACGATAAATGAAACTTTGGGAGACATGTTGGCCGAAAAAAGAATATAGACAAAATTGTGTAAAAATTAAAAGGCTAAGGACGTAAAATGAAAATTACCCAATAAAATTTTATCAGTTTTTCGTGCTTGTTGGTTTTCATTATTTCTTAAATCCGTCCGAGCGATATTCGAGAAATACCTATTTGTTTGTTAGGAACAAAATTTTGTTGTCACTTTAGTTTCCATTCTACATCAGGTCGCGTTAGAGGCGAGCCTATTGTAGAGGGTTTCTGATGACACTAGTCAGAAGGGTATCTGGAAGGTCACGCCCACCATAGGCCGTGACTAAACTCATTAACAATCAATAATAATATTGGAGAACCAGAATAGATAATTTATAACTAGAGAGAAATTGAATGAAAGGGCATCAAAAAATCCATACGCAAAAACAAAAAATGTTACAGATGTGGTAAATATACCTGGATATATGTGAAATGAGTGACTAGATGAGCATTTACGATAGATGTGTTAAATCAAGTTTTAGTGACATGTGTTAGTTAACAACTAAAAAATATAGTTACAATGGAGGTGTTAATAAAATTGTTAAATGAATCTTTTTAACAACAATTTTAACAACTAAATGTGAAATTTCATTTACTTCTTGTAGTAACTGTTGACTTTTTTTTTTTGGGCCTTGTATTTGTTGACTATTGAATCTTAGACAAATAAAATATATAAAAATTGACAATGTCTTCTATTTGTAATTAAATTTAACACTTCAATTTAACAGTTTCAATGTATCAATAATTGATAACTTGATTTAAAATGCCTACATGTCACCTAATAAGCACTTAAAGTCCTTTTTTTTGGAGGGGGGTTTATGTGGCAAATTAAATTTAACAACTTCATTGTAAATGCTCTAAGACGACCACATGTTCTAGACACAAATCCTGAATATATGACATTGTAGAATATGTCAAACAATGGAGAGGAAAGAGAGGAAGACGATATGGATGATGTATGTGGAGACGACACAAGAGATCTTGCGTGCACCGTGCTAAAAATCCTACTGCTCGCCTATTCAAGAAGAATTAGCCTCAACACAGAATAATCTTTCTAGTGTCGAGTTACTGATGCGGTTTGTACTTTGATCAGTAATTGTTATCAGGATGTGATAGTAAAGAAATTAGTTGACCATTTAAAGCTACCAGCTGAATTACATCCCTCTCCTCACTATATTAGCTAGATTATATCGGATCTATCATAGAGGTAACATGAACTTGTAAAGTACCTTTGCGACATGAAATTTTTAAAAAATTGAGGTTACTACTTGTGACGTTGTAGAGATGGATGCTTGTCATACATTACTGAACTGATCATTGTAATTCGATGCGGATTCATATATGAGGGCAACGAAAATAGTTACATGTTTAAGTGGCAAAATAAGAAGATTACAAATCCAACGGGCAATTTTTCCTCTCATGTGAAAGAATTTGGAGGGCATCTACTTTTTGCATCTAAAACATAAGTCACGAAAAGAGTTCCAAGAAGAAATATAAACCTTTGTATCATGATGACAACTCCAAGTCAGGGTTCTCTGAAGTGGAAAGGAATAATGCGAAACAACTAGAAGAAATATTATAGATCAATTAGATAATGATTAACACAAAAAAAAAAGGTTCTAAATGTGATGGAACAAGAGGGTTATAAATTCTAGAGCTTCCATGTCTAGTTTTAGTTTCCATTGTGTATATGTGCTCACTGCTTACTCCACATACTCACTCTCCTCTCGGGCCAATAATTGATTTGGTAATCAGATTTCAAAGAGTGTCGAATATTTTTAGATTATAACATTTGTTTCTCACAGTGTGCTCTAGTATGCATGTAAAGTTTAGATGATAGAGTCATGGTGGGAATTCTATTTGTCTCCCATTTCAAACGACGGTTATAATTAAATCTAATTATTATTATTTTTTCTCTTCTCCCTTTTTGCGCTCTAAAAGATACTACCAAATGACAAAAGTAAAAGGGCGCAAGTTGTGAAAGGAGCATTTGACTCCTTGTGGAAATATTTGCCTTTGTTTTATTAGGACGGCGATGATTTGGGTTTAGTCGGGAGAGTAAGTAGGACCCACATGTGATTAGGTTGATGCTACTTGTGCCTCTTTCTAATCCACAAATTCTATGGTCCCTCCACGTGTGAAAAGTGGTGTTAGTTAATTTCAAGGATACCTTGACATCCACCGTTGGTTCCTCATGATCCGACGGCTGAAGAATGCTCCATTTTGTGGCAAAGATGTGTGGTAAAGATTGGTGATGGAACCTAGACCTGTGGGTTCATGAATCTAGATCATATGACACGTGTCCTTACTCAACGAGTCGACTCGGTTGTGAATCGACCAGACCTGCCGCTTTCATTTTGGGTATTTTGGGCCACCCCGTTCGTTCGTCACGTCTCCAATGTGGGTCTGGGGTGGGGCGTGCCTGGACCGGTTTTCATTTTCTCTGTCCTCTTTATACTTTTTCAAAAAGGAAAAAAAAATCATGTTGTACGCGGGAAAAAATTGTAAATAAAGATATAAAATATAAAGATTTTACCATCTTATTTTCTTCCCTTATTTGATTAGTGAAAAATAATTTAATAAAGACAATTAATTTTGTAAAAAGTCCCTTATAAAATAGTAAGATTTTTCAAAAAGTTTCACATACAGTGTTACATTTTATCACATATTATGTTCAAATATATTAAATAAACTTTATAACAATGAATGTCAATTCTCTTAATATGCGAACATGATATATTATGTAGGAGCATATATTTTGTAAACTAAAAACAAATGTACTTTTGAAGGCCTATTTATATTGTTTGTATTGCTTTTTTTGTTTTTGTTGGGCGGGGCTCACATGCCCTAACATTTCATTTATTATTACATTACCTCGTCAACCCCACGTTTCGTTTTCAATCTTTCAATTTCCACCGCTAACCCCTATTAAAAATATTATTATACCCCTAATTCTATCAAAGAGGTAACATGAACTTGTAAAGTACCTTTGCAACATGAAATTTTTAAAAATTTGAGGTTACTACTTGTGACGTTGTAGAGATGGATGCTTGTCATACATTACTGAACTAATTATTGTAATTCGATGCGGATTCATATATGAGGGCAGGGAAAATAGTTACATGTTTAAGTGGCAAAATAAGAAGATTACAAATCCAACGGGCAATTTTTCCTCTCATGTGAAAGAATTTGGAGGGACATCTACTTTTTGCATCTAAAACACAAGTCATGAAAAGAATATAAACCTTTGTATGATGATGACAACTCCAAGTCAGGGTTTTCTGAAGTGGAAAGGAATAATGCGAAACAACTAGAAGAAATATCATAGATCAATTAGAGAATGATTCACAAAAAAAAAAAAATACCAGAGGTTGTAAATGTGATGGAACAAAAGGGTTCTAAATTCTAGAACCTCCATATCCAGTTTTAGTTTCTAAATGTGTAGCCTGTGTTTGTTTTTCATTTTTTTTTTAATATAAAAACGTCCTCATTCTTAGGATTTTTCTAAGTAAACTACATAACCTATAATTATGGAAATCACGTGCACACATAGCACTGTGGTACACACATGATTACCGCATGAGTTCCACATGGCACACGTCGCATTTACGTGACAGCCACGTGTGAATTCACATGGCATCACATGCACACGTGATTTCCACTAGGTTAAAAAAAAAAATAGTTGTCTTGGCCCATTTTATTTTCGGTTTACCTTAGTCTTTAAAAGACCTATTTATACCATTTACTTAAGACTCTAGAGTTACTAAGCTTAGACATTTTTTAATAAAATATTACCAGTTTTCCCTCAAATATTTGTTGTTTTTCATTGTTTCTTAATTCCATTCAAGTGATATTCAACCAACACCCATTTGTGGTTACGATTAAGAAAGAATTTGTTGCTATTCTCATTTCCCTTTGACGCGACCCAATAAAACAAACATCTGCTCCTCACTATCACATCCCAGCCTATTCTGCCATGTCATAGATTTGGTTTCTTGGTTGGCTCGAGAGCAAGACCAAGGACCATATATCAATATCATGTCATTCATTATTAATTTTGTTAACCGAGACGAATACATGAGCACCTTCCAAATTCATAAATAACCAATTAAGTTAAAAAGACACTCGTACCCAGAAGACTATGCAAGACAACCGTATCCACGACCCCTTAACTTTAACTAGTGAAAATTGGCCCCAATATAGGACACAAAGGGGGAGTCCGAAGGATCAGAAGGATAAACAACTCACCTAAAAGATTTACTAACTATGCTCTATCAGTCGAGCACAGGAGCAATTACTATACCCTTCCGACAGCAACATTAGCACGCATCCGGAATTGAGCAATATCTGAGTATGAAATGGGATTAAAGAGCATCTTCTCTTCCGCCTTGATCACGGTCACACATCACCTGGTTCTTTGATTTGTAATGTTGTTTTTGACAGGCTAGCTTCCAGTTCATCTAACTCATCCATATCGAGATCGTCATCGTCGTCCTCATCTATGTCATTATCAGCATCATCTTTGGTGTCACCTCCAGCTGTTGTGGAAGAACTTGAACTTGGCTGGTCCATGTTGGAACCTTTATCAACCTGAAATTGGTAACGTAGAAAATCCTACCTAAATAGCTCAAAGTAAAAAAAACTGAACAGCAGCCAGGATAGGACATAATAAAAAATGAGACTAGGCAAAGAGAGTTGTTCATCAACTTTGCTCAGCTCTAGGCCATAAAACAGAACCAACACACTTTGGTTTCTTACAACCATTTAAATATCACAAAGGCAAGGAGTACCACCACGATTCATAGTACAAAAGGTTCCTCGCATAAACAACTACCACCAAATCATTAGACATAACATGTTTTCTTCAAGTTTCCCTGCCAAGGGAAGTTCTACTATTGATTTTGAGACGGATCCTGGCAACTCCTTACACCCTCAAATTCAGGTGAAGCACCCAAAAATGGTGGGAAAAAAGGGAGGGAGAAAAAGGACAAAACCAAAGGATCCAGAAGTTGAAAAGCATTTTGTAGGAAGAAATAGTGCTTGGGGCATATATATAATCTGAATCAATTTTAACATGTTTCATCGGACAAGTATCCAACAACTACTACCTATGGTTTATAACCCATAAGAAAACTCCACCTTTCCTTTTCACCAAATTATTATAGCCTATAGCAAATGGCACTATAACACAGATGAGTTTCTTGGGTTCATATAACTCGAAACACAGGTGTAGCTACTGGTAAAATTTGGAAGTGATGCTACTGCAGGTGCAACATGGTACTTAGTCAATATGGACGCATTGAACTAATCCTAATTCTATCACCATACCTATTTGTACAAGCAATGCAAGCCACTAACAGTGCTTCATGAATGAGAGAACTCTCCATGTTCATCAACAGCTAATAAGTCAGATTAGAAATCTACTTATATTATATTTATATTGCCCCCCGGGGCACAGCTGGATTGGCAAAGAAGGTGGGAGGAAAAATACATAGCTGAGGGGCATTAAGGGTTCGAATCCTAAAGAGGCCCTTGGTGGAAGCCAGTGGAAACTGGAAACACACACCAACCCTGGCCAATCCAGGCACATCCAGGGATTTACCTCCTACACCAAGGCGCCGGGGGGGTGTGTGTGTAAGCACTCGTGATGGTGTGTAACCAAAAAAAAAAAAAAAATTGAAATCTACTTATATTAGTCAGTGTAAATGAAAAATAAATAATAAATTCAAAAAAAAAAAAAAAAGACAACCACAACACTTGTTCAATCCTTACATTGGTATTTGAACTTTTTCTAGTCTTTTGGGAACTTCTGTTCATGGTCAAACATGCTTGTTTTCTAGTTCCATCTTGACATTTTTCTTTCAGAATTCAGAGTGAGGCTTACACCTCAAAGTGCAGTTTATGCCTGACCTAAGACATAGAAGTGCCTCAAAAGTGAATTTTTACATCTTTAAACACTGAAATGCAGTACCAAATCTTGCTATAAATTTCAGTGAAACAAGCACATATTACCTCGAATTCATACTATCTAAAATTCAGTGCAAACCCGTCCAATTACAAGAATTACCTAGTCCTAAGTTTAAAGCAGGTACAGTTATATGAACAATGCAAGTTAGATAGTAATCTTCATCAAGTAAACAAATTCTCTGCAAGTTTTGCAGCTTCATACATGCTTCTCTACCAAAC
>CAVNYN010256397.1:0-10497 GCA_963692815.1 Nyctanthes arbor-tristis | reverse complement strand
CTTAAAGTATTGCGCATTATTAATTGATTTATGTGATAAATGTTATGTGAAAATATGTGATTACAAGAAAGTTTACATATTATTATATGCTTAAGAAAGAATGCATATATGCTTAAGATCTCTTTATGATAAGCGTATCTGCTTTAATACATAAGAACGGGAATATTTATTCTCTAAGACAAGAGAAGATCCTTCCAAGGAAGAAAGAAAGAAATAATTGTTTGCATGTTTACATGTTATGTTTATTGTGTGAATTGATTAATATGCGCTAGAGTCTACTGAGTATATTTTTATACTCATTCTTTCAAACTAACACTTTCAGGTTTTGGAGCCGGTAGCGGGACGACGGACGAAGGCTACTAGAAACATAATTTGAAATTTATATTAAATGTTTCCTAGGATTTCGAGTTATTCCTTTATTTGACCGTTAAAACTCTACTTATTTTTAGACAAGATTCTCTGTTATTCGTTAATAAGATTTTCCGCATTTAATTATTTTGTTATAAGTTCCGCATCTTAAGATAATGTTAAAGATCAGTTAGCATTCTAAGTTCTTAAATTTGGGGTGTTACAGTGTGTGTCAACTTTTAATGGTACAAGTGAGATGACAATGCCCCGAACACCAGATTTATTAAGATTAATACTCACTTCATAAAAATTACATTCAAAACAGTTAATCTATCCATAGGCTGAGCCTGAGGTAGCCTAATCCCCGAACACTAGATTTATTAGGATTAATGCCGACTTCATAAAAATTACATTCAAAACAATTAATCTATCCATGGGGTGGCCTAATCCCTGACTACCCCCATTTTCCCTGGGGTGGAAATCCCTTTTTTACCCTAAAAAAATTTAAAGAAAGAAAAAGAAGACAAAGTAGAGTTCTGAATAGGGATCGTTAAGTTTCGACTACACATTACCCCTCAACCATGCCCTAGCTATAAGTCCATTAGCATTTTCTTCCCTCACTAGCGTGAAATTAATTCATATTCTTTTCATAAAGGAAAGAGTAGTCACAGTCCCAATGCAAGTGAACTGTAGTCATCATTGAACTCTCCGTCTTTCTTTTGCAAAACAAAGATCCGTCGTACCGCCTCCCTCCGTCGTGACCACCGCCATCAGCCGACTATATATTGTGCCCGCCGCTCTGTTAATTGACTTCTTGAGAGCCTCTGTTGGTGCTTTATTTTTTTTTTTACCAGAATTTTTTCTTCATCACTCAAATTTTCTTCATCACTCAAATTGGCCATATCTTCTTCTTCACTTTGCATCATAACCACTTTGTTGAATCACTAGTGAAACATATATAAAGATAAATCAAAGTTTGGTGCTCCGTAAGTTCACAAGAATCGCTATTTAGGTTGAAGCTTCAAAAAAATGATTTCTCTTTAGCCACAAGTTCTAAAAACCTTTCGTCGTCTCCGATGGTGGATACAATAGATCGTCGGCGGATGGCTGTAGTTTCGGTAGAGCTTGGTTGTAAAAGAAAAGCTTGACATTTTTCTCTGCCAAGAATAGACGTTTCCGTGTTTTCACTTTGCATTGGGGACTGCAACAGGCAGAGCAGCTAATTAATTTATCTTTGCTGTGTTTTTTTTATCCTATTTATTTTTCACTTTAATAATCACTGCCGTATAAATACGGGCCTCTTGCCAACTATGTAGCCACCTAGACTGGTGCTTGGTACCAGTGGTGCTACATAGCACTACTCTTTCATAAATCTTAGAATGGTAAGATCAGAAAGGCATCATTTGCACGTTGCTCTTACTCACTCAAGAGATGCCAAGTGGGGGAGAGGTTTCCTGTACCTGCCCTGGAATATGCATGTTTGGAATTGGAGGATGGTCAAGAATGGAAGGTAATCAATCAGTACACCATTTCAAAAATTAACTATTCATAGGCTGGAAAATGATATCTGAAGTATAATTTTTTTACCAGCCGTGATGAGCTCTGAACACTTTGAAACAGGATAGATACAAAGGTATTGAACAATAGCACGAAACAAAAACAAACTAACATCCGTCTCCTAAAATCTAAACTGAATACGCACTTATTGTTGGATATATCACAAATTCCGTTGAATACTCTTTTGAGTTTTGAAGATCAGAAATGAAAGTTCAAGACGCTCCATCCGTTTCAGGATTCAACTTCTTCGCCCCGACAAGTAATCTTGACTGAGAAATGAGAATATGCTTACAAAAGTAAAAGATGGGGTGCATTACGGAGACGGATTTGGCGGCATAAATTCCTTAGCCACTGCAAAAACAACATATACGCTTCTTCTTAACACAAGGCAATTTCATGCAAAACTGTTTGTTACTTTGTTAAAAGGATAGATGGACATTGGACAATGATATCCTAGCTTATTTTGATCATGTTTGTTTTGTTAAACTGATCTTTCAATCTATACATTTTATCAGATTTTTCTTTTCTTCAATCCTATAAAAGGTATTATAATTTACACAAAAACCTCCAAGTATTATCGAAAGACAGAGATAAAGTAACCATACATTTGGAGGTCGAAGGAACTACCACAACATGCATAGTTGCATTGTTGGGAGGGAGAGCCAGCCGCAGAGGATAAAGCTTTCCATTTACTCTGTTTCTTGAACACACAAATATGTTCTCAATCCCTGTTTCTTCTTCCAACTTCTCAATCAATTCTTCCAAACCATTCCCTTTAAATTGTAAACAATTATCTCCATCTGCACTATTAACATTCCCTTTCTCATCCACCACATTGTAATATATGAGCCGGCCTTCTGATTTCTTTGAGGATTCATCCAGCGAACCATTGGACTGAAGAGTTTCGAAACAAAAAAGCATATATAAGAATCGTTTAATGTTATCAGGTTTCAATCATAAGAGACACAAGTCTTATGGGTTCAAGTTTTGTAACCATTCATTAAAACAAATAAACTTGTCAAAATTTTCAAGAAAAATTAAGAGAGAAAATGAACAAACCTCAGTGCCATGACAAGCAGGTGATCGTAGATGAAAAGAAGTAGTGCTCAAATCTACCTCCAAGCTATCAGATCGTGTAACTTTCGGAGGTGAATCCGGCCTAGTCTCGATTATATCGACTTCCCATAGAATCCAACCGTGATGTCTATGAGGAATATCATGAGTAATCGAATTTCTCCATGGAGGCAAACCACCATTTGCTCGCAAAAAATTACCATATCTGGATTTCAGCTTGACCTGCATTCCATCTCTAATGGGTTCCCATTCGACAGAGGAATCCAAATTTCTGGGCAAGGATTGAACAACCTTCCTACCGGTAACTCCTAGAAGGTATTGTTCGTCCGAGGCTGAAAGATATTTCCCATAACAGCTTTTCAAACGTAAAACTGTATCGATTCCTTCGACGAATTCGACTGTCCATTTCACGGATTTCGACGTGCCGGAACGGTCTTGTACGACGGTTTCTTTGTCAGAATCAGCGGTTAAATACTTGTCGTGATGGCTCTTAAGCCGGACGGATTTCACTTTCTTGAAAAAATCCATTGCAGAAACCTGAAATCAACAACCAAATTAACTGAATTAAATGAAGGCACAGGGCGTGGTTCTTGATCTGGGTTATCAGTCATGTACCTGCATTGTATGATCTTTTCTGCAGGATACGATTCGTTATGGGAATTTGCAGATTCACAAATACGGG
Source organism: Nyctanthes arbor-tristis (assembly GCA_963692815.1). NCBI lineage: Eukaryota > Viridiplantae > Streptophyta > Magnoliopsida > Lamiales > Oleaceae > Nyctanthes > Nyctanthes arbor-tristis. The sequence continues at coordinate 6,836 of CAVNYN010256397.1, read as the reverse complement.
GATTTCAATCAAATGTAAATAAACTGCTTGCTTTCTTGGGACAATATAAAATTGATTAGAGAAACACGTTTGCTGTCGGCAGTCTGTCGACCAAAGTTTTAACACGGGAAGATGTCCGTGGGAACTGGAAAGAAATTGTTCATGGTTGAGGGGTGCTATTTATTTGGAAGTAGATTTTTGGTTTTTTTTTTTTTTTTTCTTTTTCTTCCCCACCCCGCACCCCCACCCCCCAAAACGACTTTTAGTTTAGGTTTTTTGATACAAGGGGAGAGAAGGCATAATAGGAAAGGAATAGATGTGATTCGAACTCTACTCTAGAAAGTGAATATCTAATTACTAGTAGATTTTTTTTTTTAAGGAGGAATTTATTCATCAATAGAGTCAGATTGAAGTACATTCGCAATAATACTAGGAGGTAAAGAAAATGACAAACTGTGACCTGACATAGAACTAGTCACTCTAACAAGCGTATGAGTAATCTGATTTACAGACCTTCTAACACATACGAACTCAATGTCATTGAGGTCTAACATCAAAACCTTACAATCATTATGTAGTGATCCAAACGGGGACAAATCAATCTGGGTAGCACTAAAGAGCTTCAGAGACAATCAAAGCATTCATCTCGACCGTGACATGGGTGAGTTGCATCTCCTTGATCCAGGTTAAAGCCTCTCTGGTACATAACTATAAATATATATATATATATATATAGAAAGAGAAATATTTTTTCTTTTTTTAATATACAATGTTTCTAAATTTGTACCCACTCGCCCTGTCTTTATTTAAATGTATCCGGCCCCCTTTTCTTTGAAATTAAAACTTTTATGGGTATCCACTTAGACCACTCCTAGTGAAGGAGGGAAAAAGGTGAATGGGAAAAAATTATGAAAAAAAACTCATTTCTGAATGATACTAGTGCTTCAACTCAGTGCATGGAAAATATTGTCTATCATATATAAAATACTAGTAAAAGAATAACAAAATATCTATTCAATTCAGTAATTAGAGTTTGTTTGATTCTCTTTATAATTTCATCTATCACTGATTTGACAACTGCTCATTTACAACCACAAATTTCAAATTTCTATTAATAAAAAATGTCTAAAAGAAATTTACTGCAACGTGTACAACAACTAATAGCAAAAAGACCAAATTCATGGCGGGAAATGTGTGATAAATTTTTACACAGCTCATTTGCTTTAATTAATATGTAGATTATAAAATTTTTATACAACTTACCCTGATATGATAACCTGTGGTTTTACTATCTTCTGTTTATTTTTGCACTAGTTTTTTTCCCCACTTGTGCACAAGTTGAGATAATAGCATTATTTAAAAATTAGAGTGATGAACAAAATGAAATGTTCTCAATTTATAGATTTTAGGAGTTGTACAGACTTTTAAGAAACTATTTTTAGTGGGTGACTTTTTGTGTATTTTTTAGAATTCTTTAAACTTTTGTTGGATTTGTTGAAATTACAATAGAAGTTCTTTTTTTTTCTTTGGACAATAGATTATATATAGTAGAAGATTTGTCAGAACTTTTGTTAAATTTTTTTTAAAAATTTTGTAAGACTTTTAAGACTAGGGGTGAGCAATGGGTTGTGTTGGTTTGATTTTGACCTAAAACCAATCTAACTCATTTTCATTTGGTTTTATATTTTTGGCACCCATACCAACCCGATTAATAGATTAAACCAGCCCAACCCAAATTGCTTCCGGTCGGTTGGGCGGTTTGGGTTGGGTTTTCTCTCTTTTTTTTTAAGTTTTTCTTTCTTTCTTTTTCTTTTTTTTTGGTTTGTGGCTCTTTTTCTTTCTATTTATTTCTTTCTGGCCCTCCAATTCCTCTCTCTCTCTCTCTCTCTCCTTCCCTTTTCTTTTCCCCCTTCTCTCTCGATGCAGAAGACATGATGATTGATTGAGTATTTTAAATAAACATATTGAAGTTCGAGACAAGTCGAATATACATCTTGGGGCTTGAGGATATATATAAAAAATTAAATTTAATAAGTTAAAATTATAAACAAAAAATTCCCGTGTATGTTTAAAAATGTCTTGGGTAAAAATCAAAAGGAACTTTGGATCAAGTAATTGTCAAATACATATAAGAAAATGGGGACTTAAGAGAAATACTTATATAATAATTTTTTTTTTTTTACAGGAACACAAATATTAGAAAATACGTTCAAATGAATATGTTACTTGAAATAGGGCGAAAATTGATTTGGATCACCGCTTCGACCGTTTCGGGGGAGATTGAGATTCATTTTTCATTTTTTCATTTGTTTTTTTGGAAAACATCACATTATTTTTTTTTTTTTCAAAAATAGTTATGAAATCATACCACACCATTATTATGCTACTAATTTGATCGAAAGTTATTTATATAAAAGTCACATTTCGCTAATTAAAGTCATAGTTATGTTAATAATAAATTTTTTTAAGTTGGAAGTCAAATGTAGAATAATCTTTTAAATAAAAAGTCACATAGATAAAAGCCGCATTTATGTGACTTTTAAGCCACAAATAGATATTGTCATTAATAAATTTTTTAAAAAAGAAAGTTAGATGTAAAAAATTTGCATTTGTGTTACTTTTAAATTAAAAAAATCACATTTAATTTAAAAAGTTAGAAAAATCTTGTATAATAAAAGGTCACAATTTTGAAGTCGCACGTGATAGAAAAAGATATATAGTAGAAAAGATTACATTTAATTAAAAAATCATATTTTTAAAGTCACGTATAATAGAAAAATCATACTCAATTAACTAAAAAATTCGTATATGTAAAAGTCACATACAAAAATTAAGAAAAAATCATATATAAAAGTCATATTCGTGTAACTTTTAAGTCACATATAGGTTGTAAAAAAAGTCACATATTAAAAAGTCACATTTTATATAAAAAGTCTTGGCAAAATAAGAAGCTTAATCACATATAAAAATTACATTTTGTGCTACTATTAAATTAAAAAGTCACAAATAGAAAGTCACATTTAATTTAGAAAGTCACATTTGTGTTACTTTTTTTATTAAAATATCACATTTAGAAAAAAATCACATTTAAGTAAAAGTTACATATAAAATTTACATTTATGTGATTTTTCTATTTCGTGTGTGATTTTTTCACATTTCGTATTAAAAATTTATATTTAATTAAAAAGTCACATTTGTATTATCATTGAGTTAAAAAATCACATGTAAAAGTCACATATAGAAAAACTCACATTTTATGTCACTATTGAATTAAAAAGTTACATATAAATAAGTTATATTTTATGCAATTATTTATTAAAAAGTCACATTTTAAGTAATTATTGAATTAAAAAGTTACATATAGAAAAGTCACATTTTAATTAAAAAGTAAAATATAGTCACATAAAGAAAAAGTCGCATATAAAAAATATTATATAGAATACGCTGCATTTAGTTAAAAAGTCATGTATAGTAAAAGTCACATTTCATATCACTATTAAATTAAAAAGTCACATGTAAAAAAAGTCATATTTTGTGTCACTATTCCGATCTAAAAATCATATTTTATATCACTAGTTAATTAAAAAGTCATATTTTATGTAACTATTGAATTAAAAAGCTACAGACAGAAAAAATCACATTTTAAAATCACTATAATTGGATGAAGTATTAGGTCTAATTTATACAAAAAGGCCAAAAAATAAAAATAAAAAGAAAGGGATTATGATAAAGTTGGGCCGTTAGGGAATGTACATGCGGTCATGCGCGTAAAGTACGGCATTAGTACACCATTTGGCTGTAAATAATTTAATTAGTTGTGGAATTGACGTAATTTTCAAATAGATACACAAAAAAGTGAAAAACGGTATAAAGCCTCATTTTCCCTATGAAAATAGGTGTGTGGGCTAGTTTCCTTTATAAATATGGATTGAATTGGTTTCATATCAATTTATTCAACCCATCCCAACCTAAAATAATAATAGATAAAATCCAATAAATTAAAAAACCAAACCAATCCATTGAGTGGAGCAAACCAAACCAACCTAACCCATAGCTGTTTGGGTTTGTGGTTTGGGTTGGTTTTTACAAAAAGTGCCCAGTTGGTTTTTACAAAAAATGTCCAGCCCTTTGACGCTTTTATTCATTTTTTAAAATAAAAAATTATAAACGTATAATATCATGTCTAACGACTTCTAAATGACCAAATCAAGAATACAAAACTAAATATCCATAATTTTCATATTAAATCAAAATATGAAAATCAAAATATTATATAAATTAACATGACCTAATTATACAACTTAAAAGATTAGATTATCTTTTAGTGCTAAATTGATTTAAATCAAAATATTATATAAATTAACATGACCTAATTATACAACTTAAAAGATTAGATTATCAGTGAAAAGTATAATAAATGTTAAAATTAAAACTTAGCTTTTATTTTTAGTCATTGAAACATTTTTACACACAACAATTTTACATTTGGCGTTTCAAAGTTTACATGGAAATGTTTGATTCGACACCTATATTGTATAAATATTGCCAATTTTGTGGAAGCAGCGAAAAAAATCTACGAATGGATTTATTATGTTAAAAATTATTGAAATTCCACCAATTTGAACTGTATTATTAATTGTGCACACAAAAAGAGTAGAAGAAAGGAGAAAATGGTTGACCTGGGCCCCAATTTAAGCCTACTTTTTATACACGAGAAGAATAAAACATGAATTGAACTAAGTCAAAACATTATATAAATTAGCATAACATAATTGTACCGACTTAAAAGATTGGATTATTGGTGAAATGGTATAAATGTTAAAATTTAGCTTTTATATTTAATCTTTAACACATTTTTATGGACCGTAGTATTTTTTCCTTTTTTGTGTTAGCTTGGATTTATTAAATTTTACATTTGAATCTACAAATAGGTTTGTGTTAAGAATGATTATACTCCCATCAATTTCAATTGTATCATCAATTGTGCACATAAAGGGGTAGATGAAGAGAAGACAAAATTGGAAAAGTATGTGTATCATCAATTGTAATTACAAAGAAATAGAAGAAGGGAAGGAAAAATTGGAAAAACAAAATATAGTTAACTATGGTCCCAATTTTATCTGTGTAGGATAAGAAGCAGCCAAAAACCGGTATAACTTTTGGAGACCAAAAGGGGGGAAATGGATAAAAAAGGGCACCCAAAACTTCTCCAAATCCGGCTTTAATATTAAATTTCATAAATTTATTAAAATCGTTGTTTTTTTATTTCGAAGTGTAAAAAAACGCATGCAATGGATGATGATGAGGTGAATTTGGCATCAGAGTCAATCGAATCAGCGAGCTAACTTGACATGCCTACCCGTAGATTGGGTTGGGGCATTTGGACTTCACGGCCCATTTAGTTAAGTGATTAAGTCCCTTTTGAATGGGCCGGGCTCGGTTATCTTTGAGTTCCTTCACGAAACATTTGGTTCCAAACCACACAGTATTGTCATTCCATTAATTAACTCTTCGCCAAACTCCATGACCATCATTCATAGTCGCAAAGGACCAAGAACATCTTTTGGGCACAGCATAGAAATTGAATCATTTCGGAAAGGGTTTAAGCTCACATTTTTTTCGCTTAATGAAGTTTCTTATAGGTGAAAAGGACACATAATAAGAAAGCAAAAGAGAAGACTGAATTCATGTAACCAATTCATTACCTTGACCAGGTTTTTTGCAATAAGAACTATGATAAAGACAATCTGCTCAAGCGCACCCTGCCGTGACATCTAGTGGCCGGCACGCACATTAATGTACATGCTAAGTTGCACTTGCATTTCTAAAAACCCTTATAACATTTTATTTAACATATTAGAGTCGCCATTATTCTCATTAACATGCATGTCAATTGTTGTAGTTTATCTTCTTATTGTAAGAACAAAGTTCAGTCTTTTACATATTTGTGTAATGAAATTATTGTGCATTATTTTCAAAAGATGCGGAAAATAGAGCAACGTCCTGATATAACAATTTTATTACTACAAAAAATTAAAGTGGAGTCCTACATCGCATGGGAGTCAAGCTCTTATCTCCAGTAAAACAATTTGTTACAGTCAAAGTCATCGAGGCAGTAATATTCTACAGTTGGTGTACTAGACCAGAGCCATAACTGAGTGACACGTTTCACCATTGAATACGTGGTTGATTATGATTGGGTAAATGGAATTGATGCACACAATAGGACTAATGCCATAATACTCTGTAGTATATACTTAGGACTCTCACTTACAATGAAATTCTGAAAACAAACTCCGAAATAATCGATAATCGAAACTTAACATATTTTACTTGGTCTTTGTGATCCCAACAAAACAACACGTACTTCACACACTTGTACAAGTTTTTTTTTCCTCTTTATATTGAAACATTCATTTTCATTTCTTGATAAATAAATCTCTCTATGCTTTCTAATTCTTGGTCGAAAACCCGATTACGATACTTGTCTACCCTTCACCCCCAAATTCTGATTGTCGTTGTATACATATGTTTCATTTCTTGTGTTTCCTGATCAAATTTCTTCAATATATCATGACAGTAAAGGGTGGCACGAGCCCTGCCTGTGCTGCGTGTAAGTATCAGAGAAGAAAGTGTTCTTCTGATTGCCCTCTTGCCCCGTATTTCCCAGCAAACCAGCCCAAAATGTTTCAAAATGTGCATAGGCTTTTCGGAGTTTCCAACATCACCAAGATACTAACAAACCTTGAGACGAAGATGCAAAAGGAAGACGCGATGAAGTCGATTATATACGAGTCTGATATGCGACAGAGGTTTCCAGTGTACGGTTGTTCTGTTATTATATGTCAGTTACGTCT